>BSBK01013391.1:0-122335 GCA_027943335.1 Chamaecyparis obtusa
TAATTCTAAGGCTACTTGGATGAATGAGGCAGATATTTTGAAGCATGGATCTAGTCTACAAAAACTAGAAACTCTGAAAGGGACTTGATTTTTGTCTTCTTGGGGACTATGGTGTACGAGCACCCAAGGATCCTCATGATCCATATAATTTTGGACTTTTGTTTGCAATATGAATGTCCAGAAAGATGTAAAATTACTTCAATGTTGTCATGAGCAACTTTTACAAATTGTCAAGAAGTTGCTTCCTCGTAGTTTAACGACTAGGAAGATCAAAAGTTTGTTACAACTGATGGAATTGAGTTCTATTTGGTCAGAGAACTTGAGAGAAGATGTAATGGTGGTTTTGGCATTGAATCAAAAAGAGTTTTTTATTTTTATCTTGAATTTTATTCATTGTTTCTTACTATGACCATGACATGTGATGTTCCATTGATTGGAGTTCAAATTTTTTGTGTATGTCTTGGTAAGTTGATGAGTTAGGATCTTTTCCCAATCAGTTTGCAGTGCTCTTGAATCCATCAAGGAAGAGTTAATAATTCATTTTCTTTGACTGGTCCATGAAACAACCAAACAAAGGATTTGGAAAGAAATGTAAATAACCTAACATTCCACCATGAGAAATGGCCATCCTTTTATGGAATGTTAGGTATTTGTACATATTTTAGGATGTATTTGGTTTCAAGAAAGGCAAAGAAATCTCTAATTATTTCCATGAATCCTGTTGGCTTTTAAACTTGTTCCCACACGGTGCGAGGTTTACACTATGATTGACAAACTGGTTAGTCTTCACTCCAAATTCTGACAAGGGAAAAAGTGCCAACTGATGAGGATAAAGAACATCCTTCTTCTGCTTCAAGCTCTACATTCACTCAGGAAGGTATTGCCTCATCTGCACACTCATGACTCTTCTTGAGTTGATGAACAAAAGGCCTGCAGATGCATTACTATGGAATAGTTCTCAAACCCCTGTAGGTATCCTGTACCCCAATGAAATCAAATCTGATGCAATAACTTGATTTGCATGCATTGAGTCTGAAAACTAGAAGGGACGTCCTACTACTACTACCAACATGAAGGGAAAGGATTTCAATTTCAATGATTAATGTTGGGCTGAATGGACTCCTGAAGTACCCCAAGTCTCTCATAGACCAGTGCCTTATCCAATGGGCAGTAGAGTCAAATACCTCACTGCAACAAGGCTATGAAATAAGAAGACAACACACTCACCCTGACCAGATCACACATTACCAAACCACCTGTGCACCTAAATATGCTATCACCTATCTAAAGAAAAGACCTAGGAACAGAGAATACATTAACCAACATCCACTGAAGACAAGCATGATGCATCTTTGATACCCCAGCTCATACATATATGAACACCATTCCTAGACTCAGTTGCTTCTGTGAAAAACAACTCTACTGCAGACACTCACTGGAAATGCAAGTAGAAAAACTATAACACCCTTGATGCTACAATTGATAAGTCTAAAATCCAATGGAGACAATCTGGAAGCAGAACAAATATATTGAAATCTAATGCATAAGACACTGTTACAATTTCATTATATTCCCATAGCCAGAAAGGGACAGAGGGAACACCCTATATGCAGAGAAAAAGGAAAATACATTGCAGGAAGAACATTCATGGAACTAGTCCCCACAACTGTGGCAGAAAGGAACCTAGACAAAGACAAAAATTCAACATTTTATACCACTAGCTACCTTGGAAACCCATGACAGGTTGCAACAAGCTACGGACAGCTAGGGAAAGGGTTTAACCCGCCAAACCAATCAAATCACATCAGAAATTATTGCAAGGGGCAGGAAACCAAGCAACCTAGAGGAAGAAATCTCAAACAGATTCGCAATCATGAAAATCTGTGAGCCAGGACAGAGAACTAGGAGCTGCCATGAAAATCAGTACAAATGGCCACCTACAAACACACCTCGTGCAAAGATTGTAATCACCCCTCATGGTACAAATCCCTTTGCAAACAACTGCCAAGCACTCAGGACCACACTACAAATCACTTCTCACCAAACAAGGTCTAATTAGGCATTTAATTCCATAAAAATATGGTACCCTCTTTCGCTGGAAATTCATAGACATTCAAATTTGAAACTGCAATGGTCACCATGCAATTCATGGGCTCTAAGTTCTTCAACTGTTTCCCCCAGTCACGCAACCATGCATCCATAACACACTGCCATAGGAAACGGGCTACAATATATGTTTGGTTGCATGATCGCATAACCCAGAAATGGGTTATGCAAACATGCGACAACCCGCAAACTGTAACCACCAATAAAACCACCGCCGCTACCGGAACACCAGCCCGACCCTATTTGGCGAACTGGCAACCGAAGAATTTTTGCCAGATCGCGCAATACCTTATGCCATCCCCAAAAGATCTAGCGATCACATGACCATTATTCGCTGAATCGCTAGACAAACTAGTGAATCACCAAAACTCCTTTCGAATGCGCGATAAGACCATACTTTATCGGCACTGCCATCTTTTTGTCCGGGCCACCAAAACCAAGACCCAACCTGGGCCCACCAAATGCCACATGTCACACCACTACACGCTGCAACCACCGAGAAATCCAAACCCGGGCCTGTGTTCAAATTCACCTTCCCGCCAGCATGGTCCAACTAGAAACTGCCACGTTAGCACCCTCCATCGAGCCCACCAAATAGCCACAGATGGGCCCACAGGGACATGTGGCACCCTGTCGCATGATCGCATAGCTCGAAAATGGGCTATGTAAACATGCACCAGCCCGCAAACACTAACCGCCACCGTTAACAACACTGCAACCGCAAGGGGTACCGCAACCATCACCGCACTGCCAAGGACATGTGTCACCTAGTCACATGATTGCATAGCTGAGAGAAAGGTTATGCGATCATGCGACAGCCAATAAGAAGCCACCACATCACCGCACTTGACTACGGAACACCAAACTATAACCACCATGCCGAGGGGCCCTAGGGGCATGTGGCAAGCGGTCGCATGATCGCATAGCCCAGAAATAGGTTATGCGACCATGTAATAGCCAATCACAGGCTGCCACATGTCGGCCTTTGGGACCATCACTACAAGAAGCCTCACTTCTTCGGAGGATCGGACAGTTGTCACAAAAGCGTATAGCCCTGACACATCCTTCATGCTTTAATGACAACCATTGATCTTCTGACACGTTAGGACCCTCTGCCCAATCCAAAAACCAGGTCCCACCACCATCGCACTTGCGCAGTTAGAGAAGTAAACCGCCAGGTAGCTGCACAGGACCGGGACCCACACGGCCATGTGGCAAGCAGTCGCATGATCGCATGTCAGAAAATTCTAACATGTGGCCATGCGATAGCCAATAGGGAAGAAGCCAGACCCACCACATGGTCGGACATGCGCAGCTAAGACACAGAACAAGGAGAGCTAGCAAAAAAGATGAAAGGCAAAGTCGAAAACACACAGGGTTTTCGGTGACAGATCGAAAACACACAAACCTTTCAACATCACACAAAG
The DNA here is from genome assembly GCA_027943335.1 of Chamaecyparis obtusa. Lineage (NCBI taxonomy): Eukaryota > Viridiplantae > Streptophyta > Pinopsida > Cupressales > Cupressaceae > Chamaecyparis > Chamaecyparis obtusa. The sequence goes on from BSBK01013391.1 coordinate 3,534, forward strand.
GTAAAGCAGGAAGCCAAAAACATCATGGGTTTTTATGCAGGCCAAAGAGGTCAAAAACAACGTGGATTTTCAAAAATACTGTGGGTTTTTGACACTGAGGCAGATTTTAAAGAATTTTCCCACAGACCTTAAACTTGAAAATCTTTCTGGGTTTTGTTCATTAAGAGATGCAGATTGGACCAGAGCTTGGTGACAACACAAGGAACATAGGGTAGAGCACAAACCGAGAAAACTTGCAAGGCAATAGGCCATTTTCAAAGGATTTTTTGCATGACATAAAAATGGCCTAACAAATCCCTAGGCTTGGTTCTTGGTATGATGCAATCTAGAGTGATATGGATGCATAGAAGGAGTCCTTAGAGGGTCTTTTGCTAGGAAAAGTGGTTGGCTTGGTAAAATATCTCGACTCGTGAAGGTTTTACACAAGCCTTGCATAATTAGGCCTAGTAGGCTAGTTTAGAAGCAACTCTCATTGACCCAGTCAAACCCAAAACCCAGACACCCATCTTGTGACATTTTAAAGTAGGTCCAAAAGGGTATATAAAATATGATTTTTTTGATGGTTGTTAAGGAGTTTTGGATTTTAGAGCCATAATAGTCAAATAGGAGGGCTACTAGAATTGGGTCTCCTATTAGGCCTAATAACACAAAATACATTGTCGGTATTTGACAGTGGGTTTAAACCTTCACAAATATTCATGTTATATGGAAAAAAGTCAGTAAAGGCATTCACATGAATGATGGAAGTGTTTTGATGAGATCCTAATTGCAAAGTGGAAGAGGGTCTAAGGTAGGTCTTAAGGGTTCAAGGTTCAAATAAGGAATTGGAAATTCCTTATTATGAAACATATTTCCATATTTGAATAGGAAACTTGGAGTGGATCTAGGCAAGGTTGTGAAGAAGAGTCAACCTAGATTAGGTTGGAGTACATGACCTATTGGAGTAGGTTCCTAAGAACCTTGTTTGGAAGAGAAACCCTAGGAATACTTGTAGAACCATTGGTCACTATGGATCATACTTGAAGGTGATTGAATCCACTGCTAAAAGTTCAAATATTTCTCCAAATCAAACAACATCCCCACTTAGATACCCTATGGTTTCCCATAATCTAGTCTAGCCACAAATTATAGTAGTCTTGAATCTTGGGGTGCACTAGAGACACACCAAGATAGGTAGAGAAAAATACAAGTAGAGTATCCTTCATAGAAACCATCTAGGATTTCTAGCCTGCCATAGAAGAGGCCATTTTCATCATGCACTATAGACATTTTGGATTCTTTCCACTCAACTGCAACTACAAGCCCATCACTATGTGGAATGCAAATTTGGAGAGATTTAGAGTCACTAGGCCGCCAACGGAAATGGTGAAGATATTTGTAGAGAATTGTTATGACTTCAAAAATATGTGTATTTTTGAACTATTTTGGCAATTATTTCACATCCCTTTCCAAACTCAAACACAACCCCAATCCGTTGGAGGACATTCTCGAATTCACTAAAAATGTCTTATGAAGATGATGTTAAAATATCTTATGCATGCTTGTCGTGTGTTATTGTGTGACGAATAGCCAGAGGCATTACCAATTAAGGTGTGTTTTCTAGCTTTGTCTTTTCTAGAAATAGTTGTGTTGCATAATCCTCTTTCTCGTAGCACATAAGAAAAAAAATGAACTCTATCTATTTAGAAATATGCACAACACATTTGTATTCCAAGTATATTCATAACCTTCATAACATAACTAGTACATGATCAATAAGCTTGAGCCATACAAATTAGATTTTTTGATCTAAATTTTATAAAATTTAAAGTATTCTTTCTTCTGTAAAATTTATTGGTTTAGCTTCTTTGTGTTAATTTCTTTTATAGGGTTAAATTCCAAGTTTCACTTGAGCCTCAAAGAAGCTACCTTGAGAACTTTCTCCTCGCTTTATTATGATCAAAATTTGACTCCTCTTCTACATAAGGTCTTTCAATTCCTAAATTCTTTGTGAGAACAACTAAAATAAATTCCAACTTATTTAGTTTAAACATCATCATCTAACTTCTCGAATCTCCTATCTCCGACATCCTCTACTTTCACTATAAGTGTTCTCAACCCTACCATAAGTATAGAACTAAGCTCATTTTTGTAAGGAACATGGTTATCAACTTCCACTTATTTTGGTGGATGACTTAGTAATTCATACTCCCTTCCAATCCAACTTAGCGTTGATACCATGTGACTCATAAAGAGTTAAGTTATGACTCAAATCTATTGCAAATTTATGCATTATTAGATCTTCCCCAATCAGCTCAAACATGTTAATTTTGCATTATAATTGACAATGTAATTCCACAATCCATGGCAAGTGAAACAATTCAAATTTATCAAATCATGCCTTCGTCATTCACTTATGTTTTCAAAATAGAGCAAACTTGAGTTGTTGAGTCCCCATTATTGTCCAAATTATGTCAAACTTAAGGACATCTTAGAAATCAATTTTGTTTAGATTTAATACAAAATACATTTGCAGATTAAAAAAAACCATTATCTTCCACAATTAAACTATAAAATGCTTGGTTTTGTATTCTTATACTTCAAATAAATATTGATAAATGTAAAACAACAAAGAATTGCAATCGAGATTTAAAAAAAATATGATAGTGAAAATAAGAACCAAGGAATGTTATTTCTACACTTAATTATTTTTAACAAATAATGGTTTATTATTAAGACCTTTTAAATAGATTGGTCAATTTTTAAACAAAAAAAATGATTTGCAATGAAGGGTGAGTATATTAGGTATAGTTGATTATTTATTAAAACTAGTTATATTTGTTGTGATTTTGTATATAAAAAGTAAAATAACATTAACATGGGCTTTTAAAATTTTAAAATCACTACTATACATAAATTAAACACATCTATTTAAAAAATGGTATGAAACATTATTTTGAAACTATTTAATTTAAATAAAAATATAGGTCACATGGTTTTTCTTAATGCATTATAGAATGTCCGTCAACAGAATGACAATGTAATATATATCAATATAATATATACTTGACCTTTCAAAATAAAAATAAAATAGAATAATCACAGGAATTATAAATGATATTCTTTTCAAAAAATAAAATCATTCTTTATATTAAAAATCATAGTTCTTAAATAAAAATAAAAATATATTTGTAAAAATAAATAAGCTAATTCTAATGAAAAATAATATATTTACTTTAAAATAAATACATAACTGTTTATATTAGTCTAATCAAACTTAATTTTAATTTCAATTAAAAAAAATATGTTACAAAATTTTAATTATAATATAATCAGATACAATTTGAATGAATGGAACACTAATTTAAACACCGTGTAATGCATACCACTCTGTAATGGTCTCATAAGAAAGTGAAAAGAAAATTTTAATTAGATGTAAAATATTGTATTTGTTAACCTACGGTACAGTGTACAAAACAAAGTGATATATTTAACAATTCAACACATAAATTTTAATGACCTTCAAAGACCAAAACAATTCTTGATGTGTGAGATCATTGATAAGAAGAGGATTTGTTTAGGTCTGGTTTCCCCTCTGGCAGACATAGATTTCATATTTCTTTGTCAAGTATTTTTTGCTTTTTCACCCATTGCGACTGTTGCCACATGTTGGTGATAGAACTTAATAGAACTTCCTACCTCTATTTGATCTTCCCTAATTTTGTTCATTAGAGGTCTATTTAGAAGCCTTGAGTCAAGTGACAAACACAAGCTGAAACCTTGAATTGCATTGGCATTAAACAACAATTGTTGAAAATTCTAACTTTTTGACTGAGAGATTTCCATCTCCTTCTTGTTGAACACATGAAACCATGATCTCAAATTGCATAGAATGGCACAGGTTTTCCATGGATACACCACCAGAGAGTTCTCAGTCTAGATTCTTCAAAAATTTCTTCATAATTAGTGCTCAATAACTACAGTTGTTGCAGGATTTGATGTTTAAACTCTTGACCCCTCTGCACTAGATAGAAATCAAAATGACATTAGATAAATTAAAACACAACAGAAGAGAATATTAAATAGTAGCCATATATATAATTTTTTTTGACATAATTGGTATTATTTTTAGTGTAAAAATCATCATGATAGAATACTAATCACTTCCTATTATTGTTAATGTTAATTAATAGCCTTTCTCATTCAAAACGCTATAGAGTTGATAAAATAAATTGCCCATAAAAATAATGTTATATATATTAAAAAAGATAAGAGATGCAGCACTAAGAACATTGATTAAAGAAATGAAGGATTGAAGCCAGATCGAATTTATTAACCATTATAAAAACTTCCAAATTGGAAACAACAATTTCTGGAGCTTCCCAATTGGTTTTGAAACATAATTGAGAGGATAATAAATAATTTGAAAGAAATGAAAGTTTACAAATCACACTTTATACACAATAAAAGAGCTACAAAATTTTATTCCAATAACCAACATCAAAAATTAAAAATAAGATGTTTGAATAATACATACCATCCGTTGTACAAGTGAATTAGATATCTGTTAGAGCTCATGAATTTGTCACACACTAGATAAGATATATGTTTCTTCATAACAATCATCTTCTTTGGAAATTCAACTTTTCTGAAACCATATAAAGTAGTACCAAAACATTTTTTCTTTGATTGAATTATTTTCAAAAATTGATATTTAAGATTTAGAAAAAAAATGTCTCACATCATAAATAATTGATATTTCAGATCCCGGGAAAAAATGTTTCAAAACTATAATGAACTATGAAAATGTCAAATTTGTTTTTTTCCATGAGAAGATAATATGTCACTTTCCACATAATGGTATTCTGATATATTCAACAATAAACGCACTCCTATTTTTTCCTCTAAAATATGAATACCTCAATTCTTGATTTCTGCATATAAAAACAAAATGATTTCATAATGTTTTTGAGCTAATACTGTATATACACAATAAAAGAACTACAAAATTTTATTCCAATAACCAACATCAAAAATTAAAAATAAATACCATCCCTCATACAAGTGAATTAGATATCTGTTAGAGCTCATGAATTTGTTACACAACAGATAAGATAAAAGATACATTTCTTCATAACAATCCTCTACTTTGGAAATTCAACTATTCTGAAACCATATAAAGTAGTGCCAAAACATTTTTTTCTGGATTGAATTATTTTAAAAAATTAATATTTCAGACCCACAAAAAATATGTTTCAAAACTATAATGAATCATGCAAACATTAATTAATATTTCAGATCCAGGGAAAAAAATTTCAAAACTTTAATCAATCATGAAAACGTCAAATTTGTTGTTTTGTTTCCATGGGAAAATGATATGTCACCAAACCACACAATAGTATTATGATATATTCAGCAATAAATGTAATCCTATTTTTTTTCCTAAAATATGAAAACCTCAATTCTTGATTTCTTGGTATAGAAACAAAATGATTTCATAATGTTTTTGAGCTAATGCTGTATTACTGATGCCAATTGAAATAGACCAACGAAGTAATAAAGAAATATTCTTGAACTTATAAAAACAATTCTTGATTTCTTGGTATAGAAACAAAATGATTTCATAATGTTTTTGAGCTAATGCTGTATTACTGATGCCAATTGAAATAGACCAACGAAGTAATAAAGAAATATTCTTAAACTTATAAAAACAACATGTTAACTTGCAATGAGGTTTTGTTGAAATTCATATATTGACAATACTTTTTCTGAGCACCTGAAATATTCCTCGCAAAATTTAACAACAGCGAGTGGAGAAATTCATAACACCTGAAATATTCATTGCAAAATTCACTAACAAATTTGATGCATGGACTGAAAAAACATGAGAACCGCAGCAGATAAGATCAACAGATGAACCATATCTCAGAGAGAGCTTGAAATTCCTGTGTTCCAACGATCAGTCCAGAATCCCTTTATTCCACTTGTTATCCCAAAGAATACTTTCCCTTGAGGATGCCAACAAAATATCTGCCTGAATTATGAAGGGGAACCTAGTGACTATTTCTGTGGGAGGAAATGCCTAAATACCAGCACCTACCCTGTTGCCTGTGGTAACTGGATCTTCGCGGGGAAAAGCAAGTGCTATCACCCAATTGCTAATGTCTCTCTTCTCCTGTACCTGATTGTTCATTTTCACTGGTAATATTTGTCTCCGCATGTAATAACTGCATTCCCCAACCTTCTCATTGAGGTCATCATTCACGTCCTGCTCATCTATCATGCCAGGCACTGGAATATCAATACCCCAATTCCAGCACGAACGATAATCAACATTCGAGTTGCAGTATGAAAAATAATCATAGTATGATTTATAATCCATCAAAATCTATTCAGGCATTGGGTGCTTCTCATTGAGTTCATGACTGATCTGCTACTTCTCATTAGATTCTCTCGGAGTCACGTCAGGCATTGGGTGCATGGTTTCGTTAGAAATCTTATAATCCTCCACCTTTAATGGTGAGTCAACAAATTTATTGGGTTTATCAGTCACCTGCTTGTCCAGGTTTGGTAGTGAAGCAAAAAATTCATCAGCTTTCTGCTCATTGATCTCAGCACTCACATAATTTTCAGGTTTATGATTTTGAAATTGAGGGGAAGGATTATTAAGGAACGCAGAAGTTTAGCACTGCTGTCATATTCAAGCGCAGCGTCATACGCTGTGTTGAAAGTGCGTCATACATGAGATTTCGGTTTGATGAAATGGCAAGAGAAAGCTGCGTCAGGTATACAAGAATGGGAGTATTCGAGTCCCTGTAAAAGCATGAAAAGAAGAGGCGGGTCAAGAAAAGGGTTCATGAATGGAAAGGGAGGTCCACAGAATGCGGAATTTAATTAGAGAGGAGTGAGGCAGCGAACATGGGTTGCGGAAATCAGAGAACCCAACAAAGGAAGGCGAAGGCGCCTCTGGTTGAGCACTTTCAATACAGCCTATGACGCTGCGCTTGAATATGACCGCACTGCTAAAATAATGTATGGGCCTTCTGCGTTCTTTAATAATCGTTCCCCTCAATTTCAAAATCATAAACCTGAAAATAATGTGAGTGAAGAGATCAATGAGCAGGACGCTGATGAATTTTTTTCTTCACTACAAAACCTGGAAAAGCAGGTGACTGATGAACTCAATGAATTTAGTGATTCACCATTAAAGGTGGAAGATTATGAACTTTCTAATGAAACCATGCACCCAATGCCTGACATGACTCTGAGAGAATCTAATGAAAAGCACCAGATGACTGATGAACTCAATGAAAGCACCCAATGTCTGAAAAGATTCTGATGGATTATAAATCATATTATGATTATTCTTCATACTGCAACTCGAATGTTGATTATCCTTCATGCTGGAATTGGGATGTTGATATTCCAATGCCTGGCATGACTCTGAGAGATGAGAAGCACGTGAATGATGACCTCAGTGAGAAGCTTCCTGTTCATTGATCTTTGTATCCACATGTAATGACGGAGAGTCTTCTTATAATTTTGGACATAAACAAAATGACCCCTGGTTGCATATTCACAAGTTGTTCCTTCACACCTTCCACCTTCTTGGGGCGTAGAGGGAGAACTATAACAGTATTGAGAACCTCGCCTTGGCATTGGCTGCTATATATTCTTCTGAGATCTTCAATATTTGGCTTCTCAATCCACTCAAGAACTGTATACCCAATTCCAACCTCAGCTGGAGGGATTTCATTGAATGGAATTGGGTATCCATTGCTGAAAACATAAGGCTGATTTGTGATCAGGAAAATCTTCTTAAATCCAATTCCTGAAATTTAAAAGAAAATAAATATATCCCTATCCTTGAGATAGATTGCAAAAACAAAAATATAAAACTTCACCCATCATTCAAAGTTCAAACAAATCAAGATGGAACATCAGTTTCAAATTACATAACATCTAGTATCTGAATTAAATAAGATAATATAAAAAAATTAATTAATAAAATATATAATGAATGGTGGTTTTTTTAATATGCAATTTCTGTTTAAAAGAATGCTCGCAATGGTGACATTTCTGAACATAGTGATAAAAGTAAAAGAAAAATTAGAAAGAAAGACTCTGGCTTCTCAATTTCTCATGAGACTTGTGGAGAACCATAATGTGGAAACATACCTAATGATTCTTGCAAAGCCCTTTAGAAGCAAAATTGAAGGAGAATTATAAGGATGGTGTTTGGGTGAAAGAGTTTACCAAAAAGAAACATTAACAGGTGATTGTTCAATATTTTTAAGAAAAGGGCAATATTCTTCAAAATAAAGAGAAACACATAAAAATAATGGGGAACAACTCAGAAGAATGTTCTATGGATTAATTAGATTTAATACTTGCTAGAGTATTTCAGTCTCAAACCATCTTTATTGAATCAGCCTCTTTCGGACCTTCAGTTCTCTACTTGAGGTCTGCTACTTTCAGCCTCTCCACTGATTGTATATGTTTTTCCTCATCTTCATCATTATATCTTTCTCACTTTATAAAGGACATATAGTTTTCAAATAAATTAAATTATTCAAAAATTAAAATTCCTCAATATTTAATTTTTAAAAATATCTATTCTTAATTCATAACTTAAAAAATCTAGCCTTATAATCACAACCACCAATAATGAAAAAAATATCTACTTTACAATAATAGCTTGCACAAAAGACAAATAGATTTTAAGTTATAAATTGAATTGTAGGTATAAATATTACCATTGGGAAAAAGCTATTTAAACAAGTTAGACAAGAGAAATGCTATTTTACCCTAACGTATCATTTCTAGGCAAAGAAATAGGTCCCATTTTAGTTTTAAATTTTTAAGAACTCAAAACTGTATAGATCATGGTTTCAGAAACTGACCTATCATTTCCACCCAAAGAAATAGGCCCAATTCTAGATTTTAAGTTTTTAAGAACTCAAAACTGTACAGATCCTCTTTTCAAAAAACTTCAATACAGAAGTTTTACTTAGAGGCAAAGTTTGATTGTTGAACTAAGAATATGTGTCAGACACTAGAAAATATTTCAATCCAACATCGAACCTCAGTCCAAACTAATACCACATAAGAATAAAAAATATTAAATAAAACAAATAAATAAATCCCAATTTTAAACATATCATACACTTGAAAAAAATTAATAAGAATTAATAATAGCATATAATCGTTTGCATAAAGAAATTTAGAATTATAACAATCTTTCAACTACTTTACATACAATGAAGTGCAATCATTTTTTTTCCCAAAGGCTTGTGAAGCAAATCATAAATGTGAAAGAAAATTACAAGGAAACAAAGGTATAGGCTGTCCTAAAAAAACAACTAAATTTACAGAACCATTAAACATAAAGAAAAATAGATCTAGATAATAATATAACTGCTATACGAATAATGAAATGCAGCCTTTTATTTAATTTTCGAAAGTTTTTCAAGATAATTCATGAAAATGCGAGTATACACTGTCACACACAAAGGCTCTATACTTGAAGTGACTTCATATGCTATTGACTGAAGGAAACAGAAACAGTAAGAAAAGGAATCCTAAACATACCAAGCTGCAACCACTACTACCAAGGAATACACAGTTTATCAGAAAATAAGAAGACCGTGGGAGTGAGAATCGTTTCTACTGTGAGACGCCATCTTTATCAGAAGTCTAATTCTGTTCTTAAAATTATGGTTCTAGATTTAAAATTAAAAATGTCAAGTTAGAATTCAAATTACATTCTTGTATGAATGGTTATTTTATAAAACATCCAGGTGATTGAAACAAATGTATTGTGATTCAGAATTCATAACAGAAGGTTCACGATTAGCAATGAAACAGGGAGAGTCTACCTTTCTCTCCAATGTAACCTGATCCCTGTCTTTTACCCTTTTTGGTGGACCGTCCGAACCTTAATTTTACAGACAAAACAATGTCAATGCCAATTATAACAGAAACAATTTGTGTTATATCAGCCAGAAAGCTACCTGTATGAGCTCCATGAGAAAATGGACACCTTTGGTGTAGAGTTCGGCAGAGATGTTTAACAGCATGATGAAGATCTTCTGTAAGGGGATTTTCTTCCCCACCTATCGAAAATTTACTACTTCTTATCTCTTCAATATGCTCTCTCGGAGTCGTGGTCGCCATTGTTAAATGCAGAATTCAAAGATCTATTTGAAAGATGGTGGAAATTGGAGCCACTGATTGAGTCCAACCCAATAAAATAGAACAAGTTATCAACATCATCAATAGAAGACCTATTCAAGCATGAAAAACATAAAATAAAGAAAAACAAAACACAACAAATTATCAACATTATCCATAGAACACTTCGTCAAGGATGATAAACATAAAATAAAGTAAAACAACTTACCAAATGTATTCAAGAGACGCTTGATTCTACTTTCTTCTATCTTTCAAGATCTTGTGTTTGGAATACAGACGATCTTAATTTTGTGAAAACATGCACAAAGGGCTATTTGGAAATTGAATGATTGATGCAAAGTGATGAATAATGGGTGTATGAAGGCAAATGATAGTGGTATAATGGTGATAGAAAAATGAGGAAAGCTATCGAATTTCAAAAATCACAAAGCATGTAAGAGGAGAAGTCTTGTTTTATAGAAGTTTCATGTAAAACATTAGTTAGTAAGATCTGGTCGGGATTCAAATGAGAGGAGAAGTCTTCTTTTATAGAAGTCTAATGTAAATCAAGGGTTAGAATTAAGAGGTGCTAGGTGAGTGGCTAGGATTAGAGGGTAGGTAGGGATAATATGAAAGATAATAAGAAGAAGGTGGAGAATATTGTGAATAAAGGAGATTAAGAGGCATTATGAAATAAGCGGTTGAGATTAAGAGGCATTAAGAGAAGATTTTAAACTCTATAATTTGTGGAACTTGATCCATGTGAGTGAAATGATTGGTAGGATTGGAAAGAAGAATATTAGTGAATTTATTAAAGAAATAAATGTATTTATTTATTTTATAGGAGAAAAGGGAGATGGTAAATAGATATTTAAATAAATGTGACTTTATTTAATTACAGAATACAAAACTAACCAATTATATAAATAAATAGAAATATTTATTTAAATAATATAGAAGACGCTAGTAAAGCAATCAGATAGATAGCAATATTCATTTAATAAAATAGAAGTTTTTAAAAATTTCACTGAGGACATTTTAATGTCTATACTATTAAACTCGAATTAGGCATATGAAGTCCCTTCTTGGCTAGGTACACCCAAATTTGTAAGAGGTATTTTTTAGTATCATAATGAATATAATAACCAATAAATATCTAAAAATAATTACATGATAATAAAGAGTAAATAAATGTATAGTAAATGCATTATTTTGTAGAGATTAACAAAAAAAATTCAATTATACAAAGATTCAAAATAAGGTCAGACTAGAAGTTTTGTCTTTTTGGGCGTAGATTTTGTAGATTTTGAGGAAGTGGGTAGTTATGGTAAGTATTAATATTGAAAATATTTTATATTTTTATTCTTAAATAATTAAAATGATAGATAGTAATATTCATTTAGTAAAATAGAAGATTTTTTTTTTAAATTTCAGGAGGACATTTTTAGATGTCTATACTATTAAACCCTAATTAGGCATATGAAGTCCCTTCTTGGCTAGGTAAACCCAAATTTGTAAGAGGTATTTTTTTAGTATCATAATAAATAGAGTAACCAATAAATATCTAAAAATAATTACATGATAATAAAGAGTCTGGCGGAGAGACCCTCCCCCTCATGGGTTTGGATCTAGATGTCACCATATAGCAAGAAACAAGTGAAGAAAACAAGAACAATGTTCAGGTTGAAGGTGGTGACTCGTGCCCTAGCATCATCTCTATTTCCATTGTACCAGAATCCATTGCTCCCCCTGTGGCTAGTGTGAAAATGCACAACTCAAAACTTAACCTAGAGATGCAGGAATCAGCGAACTACCAACAGATTGAAGATCTGATGGTCACAGCCTCCCCAAACCAATTCAATATAATGGTTGAGCTCTTCACCAAGCATAAGGAAGAAAAGGAGGGTTGGATCTCAGTTCACAAGAAAAAGAAACCAAGCAGGAAAGACCCTTCTCCTATATCCAAAGCAACCACCAGAAGTATTAAAAAAGCATAAGTTAGGGGTAGTGATAATAGTCCAGAAAGAAAAAGGACAAGCCAGAGTAGGCAAGAAGAATCTAGCTTGATCAAAGTGGATGGAACTTAGAATTCTATCCAAGCTTCCAGTACCTCCATCAAGAAATGAAAGTCATCTCTTGGAACATTCGTGGTCTAAATAGCTCACACAAGTAGGATGTCATAATAAATATGATAATGGATCATAGACCAGATATTTTCTTAATCCAGGAAACCAAAATAAAGAAGGATAAGCTAGAGAGAATTAAATTTAGTAAAGCTATGGAAAGCAGAGCTACTAGCTCTGAAGGCACTTCTAGTGGCCTCATCACTATGTGGAATTTGTGTCACCTCCGAGCTGATGTTATCTATGAAGGAGGTAACCTTCTGCTCCCACATTTTACTAGAATAAAAGATAATGAAAGTTGGTTCATTTTCAATATTTATGCTCCTAATTCTAAAAAAGAAAGAAAGACCTATTGGAACAAGATCATTTCCACCTCAGCCCCTCTTAATTGGTCTGAAGGCATCATTATGGGGGACTTCAACACTCCCCTAAAAGAAGGGGACAAACAGGGAGGGATAGCCATTGACATGGAAAGAAGACAATATCTAATGGACTTCATCAATGACTTGGCTTTATTGGATATGGATCTTCAAGGCCCTGATTTCACATGGTCAAATAGGCAGATTGGAAAGGATTGCATCCAAGTCCATTTGGGTAGGGCCCTATTTTCGCTGGACTGGTTCAACCACTACAGCCTCAACCTCTCTGCCCTGGTTAGAGCTGATTCTGACCACTCTCCCATCTCTCTATCCTTGGACCAGTTTGACAAGAAAATGAGCTTTCCCTTTGGATTTTCAAAAATGTGTGTCCCCCATCAAAATTTTCTCAAAAAAGTCAGAGATTGGTTGAACATTGATGTTGAGGGCACATCCATGTTTAGAGTGGAGAAAAAACTAAGGAACATGAAACACAATGTCAAAAATTGGAACAAAGATGAATTCGGTCACATCTTCACTTCCAAAGACAAGACACTCAATGATCTAAACCAAATTCAAGCTGAAATCCAGAAACAGGGCTATGATGAAGACAAACTGCAAAAAGAAAAAGCTATCTTATTAGACTACCATAACATTATCGAGCCAAAGGAAACTTTCTGGAAGCAAAGATTGAGGTCCATCTAGCTAAGGGAAGGGGATCAAAATACTCACTTCTTCCACCTCTCTACTATGAGACATAAAGTTGCTAATAGGATTAGTAGAATCAAGAAGGTAGACCAAGTCCTTAAGGAGGATAAGGATATCATAGATGAAGCTCTCTTACTTTTCTCAACTCCTCTCTAAAGATTAGGGGAAATCTAAGAAAGATTAGACTAATCTCCTAAATAACATCTTGAGAATCATAACAGATAGCAAAAACAAATATTTATGCTCTATTCCTGACATGACTGAAGTTAAGAAAGCCTTGGACTCTCTTCCAGGGGACAAAGCCCCTAGCCCGGATGACTTCCCTATGTTCTTTTTTCATCTTTATTGGGACATGGTGAAAGATGATGTGGTAAAAGCTGTGCAAGAATTTTTTGGCTCGAAGAACCTCCCTAAAGAGGTCAATGCTACCTTCTTGTTGCTGATTCCCAAGACTTCTGGCATGGATTCTTTCGAGTAGTTCAGACTCATAAGCCTCTATAATTCCTTCCTTATGATCATTTCCAAGGTTATCACCTCCAGGATTCTCAAAGTCCTCCCCTCCTTGATCTCGCACCAGCAATCCAACTTTGTGCCTGGCAGATAGATCCTGGACTCCATAATGATGGTGCATGAAGTGATTCATTCCTTAGAAGAAGATAAAAGGGAAGGTTTTCTTCTCAATCTTGACCTTTCCAAGGCCTATAATCGGGTAGACTGGCAGTTTCTTCTCAGAGTTCTTGAAGCTTTTGGTTTCAACTCCCATTCTTGCAAGCTTCTTCATCAAATTATCTTGACCCCCTCCTTAGTGATCATGATAAAGGTCTTCCCATCCACCTTCTCCAAACCTTCCAGGGGCCTAAGACAAGGGGACCCTCTCTCCCCTATTCTTTTCATCATTCTTGCTGAGTGCCTAGGGGGACTCATTTAGGCTTCTAAAATAATCGGGGACCCAAAAGGCATCAACCCCTCATCAAGAAATAATGTCTTTACACACCAAAAATTCATGGATGGCACCATTCTTGGGGGAGAGGCTTCAGTGGGAGAAGCTAGAGTGGTGAAGGATCTTCTTAACAATTATATCAGAGCTACTAGCCAATCTAGCAACTAGAATAAAAGATCTATATTCTTTTTTAACACCCCTGAAGTTAGATAGAGGAAAATAGCTCATATTCTGGGATGTGGCATTGACACCTTCCCTTCTTCCTACTTGTGTTTGCCCTTAGGTGTCAAGTCTCCAAAAGCCTTCTGGAACAAACTAATAGATAGATTCAACAAGAAGCTTGCTAGCTGGAAAGGGGTCATTCTCAGCTAGGCTAGAAATATCCAATTGGTCAAATCTACATTATAGAATCTCCCTACCTATTCTCTCAACCTTTTCCCTATCCCGGATAAAGTTGCAGAGGCCATGGAAAGAATCTAGAGAAGATTCTTTTGGTCAGGAGCTGAGGACCACCAGCGCATCCTCCTTATTTCTTTGGAGAAAGTCTGCTACCCTAAAAATGATGGTGGCATTGGCATAAGGAAGTGAAGACCTTTCAACAAAGCCCTTCAAGCTAAATAGATCTAGAGAATCTTCAACAACAAAGGTGAGTGGCGGGATACCATTGAAGATAAATACCTCACGCACAATTCACTAAATATATTTTTTGATGAGGTGGATTCCCCTAAAGGTTCTATTATATGGAATGGTCTCCTCAATGCCAAGGAGCTGGCTAAATCTAGGGCTAAGTGGAAAATTGGTAATGGTCATTCTAGAAATTTCTCGAATGACAACTGGCTTTAGATGGGCAGCTTGAGAGACTTTGAGTCTCTCTATACTTGGAGACATGTCTGCACTCAAACCTATGGGACTCATGTATGAAATTATAGAAGGGATGACAAATGGGTGGATCTCACTCAGATCTCTCAGGACCTATCTCATTTGATGACCACTCTCAATGAGGTTACTCTCTCACTCAATCAGGATAAGATTATTTGGGAGGACTCTTCGGATGGTACCTACATTGTGGCTTCTACCTATTCTTCGCAAACCACTCAAACCCATGATATGAAGCCGTAATGGGCCAAAGCTTGGATCCCAGGCCTCACGCCCAAAATCAATGTTTTCTTCTAGCTCCTGCTCTAGAACTGTATCCTTACAGTGGATAATCTCATCAAGCATGGGTTCTAGATTCCAAATAGGTGCATTCTTTGCAAATGTCAGAGGAATCAATGGATCACCTTTTCATTCACTACTCTTATGTAAGTCAAATCTGGCAACACCTTTTCTCAGTCTTGAATTTATCTTGGTGCTTTCCCTTTTCCTTCAGTGATCTCTTTTCCCAATGGGTTTTCAAAAGGTTTAATAAGGATTTCTAGTTATTGTGTACTTGGATTCTTCCTCATCTTTGCTAGAGAATTTGGAAGGAGCGTAACAATCGCATTTTGTGTGATTGTTCCTCTCCTCCCAAAATCATCTTTGAAAAAATCAATCATGTTGTTAAGGAGAACTTTTTCTATTGTGGAAGACCTAAACATATTGTAGGAAAGTCCTAGGCTGCTATCCAGGATAAAAGATAGAACTGTGCGTGGAGCAGCCCCCCGACTGGTTGGACCAAAGCCAACTTTGACAGTGCTGCTAAAGGGAACCTAGGACAAGAAGGAAGCATAGGAATCATCAAGAACTTCTTTGGCCTTGGCATAGCGACTGTTAGTCTCCCTTTGGGTGCTCAAACCAATCGTTATGTTGAAGCTTGTGTGTCTCTTCAGGTCACAAAACTTTCTCATTATATGGGGTCAAGTGGCTCTGGTTGGAAGGAGACTCGATGAACATCATCAACTACTTAAATCTCACTCACCCTCCATCATGAACTATAGCCAACATCATAGCTAAAACTTGAGCCATTCTTAACTCTTTTGAAATATTGTGGAATTGACAAGAAAGATGATAAATTAATCCTTTCTATACATTCTAAACTAGTTTCTAAATTTTATGTTTTTGTCTCTACCTTCTATTATACTAAAAGAGCCCTTGGTACCTCATGGACTATGCCATCACTTTATACCTTTTTTTGTTGATCTTATAGAGGGACAAGAAAAATTAATATAAATAGGTACTTTGAAATCTACTAAGGCATGAGCTCTAATTATAGAGAATAAAATACATCAAAATGCTAAAGGAGAGAAAAAGAATAATAAAAAGGACAAAAAAGGGAAGAGAGAAGACAAAATTGATAGCTTAAAAAAGTATAACTCATCTCAACAAAGAAAATCATCTACTGAGAGAATTAAATGTTCATTTTGTAACAAAACTGGTCATGAAGAACATCAATGCATGAAAAATAAAATTGAATAGCTCATTTTTATACTAAAAAATAATAATATTCAAGTAACTAATTCTATCAAAGCATCTTATTCATATAATAAAACTACCAAGGACAAATAGAAATTGAAAGGCATGGTCTTGTTTTCTCAACCGATTATAGATTCTAGTGCTACATACCATATAGGCTCTCAACTCTATTAGGACTCTTTAAATCTAGATTCTAATCATAATAATTCAAATGATTCAACATATGATAGTCATATTCAAGTATATTTTTAGTAATGTCCACATGCTCTTATTGGTATGCATTCTACATCAATAACATCATCATCCTTTAGGGGAAATTATAGGCTTCTTCTCATCCTATCTCTTTATTGGAGGATAGTTTATTCCCACTGGGTTTCCTATATTTCTCCTTTCATGAGAGATTTCAATGTACATCAGCACCTCACTAGGATAGTAGTCAAGAGACATTTATTTTCTTGTCTTCCTAGGTTATTCTTAAGATGGGGTCCTAGTGTATATATTTAATTTATTTACACTTAGGCTTATTAAGCCTAATGAGTCATCTATGATCATTTGACACTTGTCTACAAAAGTTGTAATCATTTAGGACTTGTTTAAAGAGACATTTAGAGAAATGTCAATTCTATTTTGACACATCATCCTATCTTAGTAGGAGGAAACTCACCACCACTCATTGAGTGTTTGGTTCAACATCTAATTTGACCCAATCACTCACATCTATATCTACACTTATTTTTCATCCTAATGCATGTCGACTTTGGGCTCAATATTTTATTATTTTCTTTAATTTAATGTCTTAGATCTTGGTGGTTTTTACAAAAAACACTAACATTGTTAAACCATGACAATTCATTATGTTCATTATATAAATGAAACATGGTTTGTGGATTTTATAATATGCTATAACTTAATAGTAATCTGGTAGAGATATTATGCATCTAGTCATAATTACAAGTTTAATTGAATAATATCGTCGCCATTACCAAAGAATAAATTGGTGCATTATTGGCTATAATATTGTGGAAGCCTTATTCCCATTCTTTCCAATTATACCCATTCTAACTCTAAGGGAATTTTCTTCCCTGCCTATTGAAAATTTATTTCTTCTTATCTCTTCGATATGTTCTTTTAGAGCTGCCATTATTAAGTTCAAAATCAAAAGATCTATTTGAAGATGGTAGAAATTGGACAATCTATTTGTGGACGCACTAACCCCAACAAAACAAAAAAATCTACCAACATCATCAATAGAGAACTTCCTCAAGAATGATAAAAATAAAATAAAGTAAGACAACTTACCAAATGAACTCAAGAGACACTTGAATCCCATTCCCTCTTATCTTTCAAGATCTTGTATTTGCAATGTGAGCTCTCCTAGTTTTGTAAGAACATACAAAAAAGGCTATGAAAGAATAGAATTTGGTTGATTGATGCAAAGTAATGAATAGTGTGTGCATGAAGGAAAATGATAATGGTATATATAATAATGATAGGATCATGATAATGATAATGATGAAAGGTATGTGTTTCAAAGATTAAAAATTATGCAAGGGCACAAGTTCTCCCAAAGCTCAAGTTCACAAAATCATTAGTTAGCAAGATTGCATAGGAGTTCAAATTTTAGGAGAAGTTTTGTTTTATAGAAGTCTCATGTAAATCATGGGTTAGGATTAAAAGATGCTAAGTGAATAACTATGATTAGATAGTAGGTAGGGATAGTGGAAAGGATAATGAGGAATAGGTAAAGAATATTGTGAATAAAGGATATTAAGAAGCATTAGGAAATTAATGGTCGAGATGGAGTGGTAGGTAGAAGATACTAAGTTTTCATAATAATTAGATATGTGATTATGGAAAAGTAAAATGAAGAGACAAGTATTATTTTTCACAAGCCTAAATTTTTTGAGGTTTATCCATGTGAGTAGAAATGATCAACGCGATTGGAAGGAAGAAGAACAGTGAATCTATAAAATAAGTGAAAGGTATTTATTCCATAGGAGAAAAGGGAGATGGTAAATGGATAGTTAAATAAATAAGATTTTTTTTATAAAGGGCCAAAGATGAGATATTTTAGATTAATATTAGAATACAAGAAATATATGAAATATCTAAAATCTATCAGATGCCCTTCAAATAGATTAAAAAGATCTAAAATCTATTAGATTCCCTTCAAATAGATTAAAAAGATAAAATACAAAGTTTGGAGCCATAGTAATGCTACAACATCTTGCATCTAAATAGAGTTTAAAGTAAAACATATCTAGAAAATGTAAGCCATCATTCTTAGCTTTTTCCTCCCTCACCTCTAAAGATCATATAGCTTGACCAAAATTCAATTTTTATTTTCCACCACCATTTCCACAAAAGTCCCTACCTCTTGGTGTGGTGAAGCTATTTCCTCTCCCTCCGTTGCATTTTGACTGTCGTCCTCTAAAGAATACTACCTTCCACCAACTACCCAACATCATACATAACGTTCAATAGGTCAAGCTCTCTTCACAACACTTGAACCAACCCTGACTACCTGGCATCATACATTATCAAAAAATTAATTATTAATTCAATTATATGATAATATTTCTAACAAATTATATAAATAAATACAAATATTTATTTGAATAGTATAGAAGATGTTAGGATTAAGAGGTGCTGGTTGAGTGGGTAGGATTATAGAGTAGGTAGGGATAGTAGAGAATATTGTGAATGAAAGAGATTAAGAGGCTTTAGGAAATGTGTGGCCGAGATGAAGTGTTAGGTAGAAGATATTACTTTCCATAATAACTAGACATATGATCGTGGAAAATTCAAATGAAGAGACAAGTGCCATTTGTCACAAGCCTAAAATTTGTGAAGTTGATCCATGTGAGTGGAAATGGTTGGTGGGATTGGAAATAAGAATATTAGTGAATTTATAAAATAATAAATCTATTTATTTATTTAATAGGAGAAAAGGGAGATGGTAAATTATGGATAGTTAAATAAATAAAAATTTATTTAATTATAGAATTAAAAACTAACTAATTATATAAATAAATAGAAATATTTATTTAAATAATAATAAAATACATTTTTAGTAAGTTAATTATTTATTCAATTATATGATAAAATTTATAAATAAATAGAAATATTTATTTAAATAATATAGAAGAGGCTAGTTAATTAAATGAATAGATAATAATTTAATTAATAGAAGAATATTTTGATTTCATTAGGTGTCTATACTAATAAACCTGAATTAGACATATATTTGTATATATGCTTAAAATTATGTATTATGTTCTATAACTGAGCTCATGCAACTCCAATCAATGTCAAGCTCCTTCTTGACTAGGTCTCCAAACACTCAAATTTGCAAAAGGTACTTTTATATCATCATAATAAATATATTAATCAATAAATATATATAAATAATATCATAATAATAAATATTAAATAAATGTATAATTAATACATTATTTTCAAGAGAGTAAAAAACATAATTCAATTATACAAAGATTCAAAATAAGGTTAGAATTGTCAATGCACCTTTGTCTACTGATGAAGTTGAAAGGTTCTTAATGAGTCTACTAGGTGTAACCCCATTTTGAAACTTACCAATTTTGAATTTTTTCAATATGCCTCATTAATGATAGCATGATTAGAAAATTAAAGGCCAACTCATGAACCCTAAAATTTGCATGTTAATTCAGGTTATTAGCCATTCTCTAAGGTTGATGCAGGAGCATCTTGGGTCTTGAGCAATCTTGCATCAACCAAAAACATTTCCTGATTTCTGTACCTATTTTCTATTGTTTTATTTATAATCTTTGCATTTGTTGGTTTGATGGTGTGTGAAGCTTACATGATGTTGAGTACCTATTTGGGAACCTTCTCCTATGAGCACATAAAGATTGGATGGACTGTTTCAAAGTTACAACTATTTTCCTTCTCGTCAAAGCCGTATTTTCCTACAGTTTTAGTGCTGATTGCACGTAGTGGAGATGTGGATCCTTAAAGAATCAGCCTTTGCACTCTTAAGGACTTTAAGAGGACCTAAATTAATATCATTCCCCAAGAGAGAAAGTCCTATTTTATTATGAGTAAAAAGTTATGCCCATTTTTCTTGGGGACCTATTTTCTGCCAGTTTCATGCGAAACATGGAGTGTTTATATTTATGTGTACAAGTAAATGTTAAATTTAAACCTCAAGAATATAATATATCACAAATATACCTAGAAATAAAAAATACGTACCTGTAACAACTAAATCAGAAACACGTTGATAGTCAGCTGAATATATAGGATCATGGATGTCTATGACATTGTCATCATCTTCATAAGGAGGTATTCTAATTAACACTTTATGATCCCATATTGAAACATATCCATTTGCAATATTAACACATTGACTCATTGTGTTGTTGTTAAGAAAATCTTCACAAAAGCATGATTTATCTCTTAGTTGAATCAGTGGAGGCTTGTGTTGTCCCGTAGTCATCACTTGATGCAAACTTCTAATTCCAACAATTGATTGACAATTGTAGGGATTCAATCGATCGATATTTGGATTGGATGGATTAATATATAGATCTCAGTTTGAAATCATGAAAAATGTGAAATGCAATATATATAGATCTACAACAAGTTAAAACACACATGTGACAGACCTATATATATATATATATATATATATATATATATATATATATATATATATATATATATATATATATATATATATATATATATATATATATATATATATATATATATATATATATATATATAGTTTTTTGAATTTGAGTTTGAAAAATAAAAGTAAATTAAATAGATTTACCTATCACTTCCCAAAAGTTACGTTTGTTGTATTTTGTGTTTCAAGCAGTGAAATGATTTTGACACCATTCAACAATTTTCTTTGAATTCTCTATCATGTTACCTAGAGAGATATATTTTTAACAATTTAGTATATATATATACATGTGTAAATGTAATGTAAAGTTTTAAATAGTCTAGTCAAGTAAACAAGTTGAATATCAAATGTATGTACACATACCTTGAAGTTCATGTTGTCAGAGTGCATGCTTCACACATGCTCCTGCTCCATCATGCTCTCCTTTTCCATGTCCACTTTCAAAGAAGTTCCAAACAAACTTAATGTTGTGTCTAGCATGTTGCATGGCTAACCAATTAAAGGCTTTTACAAACTTAAATTGACCTACAATTTAAATAAATACAAAAATGTATTTAAATGTGACACATAAATATATCTAGAATTGAGAAAATTTAAAAGAAAATTTATATAATGCACACGTACTTACCTGCACACCCATTAGACCAGATCCAATGTTGTGAAGCATTTATCCCATGACTCACAAGATTGTTGAAAAATATGTTGAAACAATGAGCCACGTAGCTCCTATCATGAACCCTGTCATCACTAATATAGAAATGAACCTCTTTGATGATAATGTGTTCATTTTGATCTATACCATCTATCTCATCCAAATCATATTCTGCATGTCTATAGGTCACATGCACAAATATTGCAACTTGATCAAAATGATAATATTGAGTCTGGATCTCCTTTTGAGGGTAAAATGTATAGTTCTCCGCAAAATCTACAACTGAAAGAATACAACTAGGTGGGAAACAATTTTTGGAATCACGAAACTGTTTAGCTTGCCATTGTGCACCGTGACAATGTTGGATATGTGGATAAATCATAGATCAAAATCTATCTATGAACTGAAGGTACAGTAATTCACTCTCCTTTAATGTAATTTTTTTTGATTCACCTCCTGTCTTTGTTTGGTATATCTCATATTCAAATCTCTTCCACTGGACTGGTGTTGTAACATCAATATTATCAAATTGTAAAGGAAATTTCTACAAATTTTCACAATTATTGCATTCATTTTTTATACAATGGACATTTAATTCATCTGAATCTTCTGATTTATCACATAAAATAGACTTTACAAATTTTGTTGTACTTCCAGTAACCATATCTAGATTAAGTATTGCCATAACCCTTTTATATGATTGAAAGTATAAGTGAAACTCAACATGATTTCGACAACAACATGTTTCATGAACTTTATTTATGCATATGAAGCAAGGGCGCAACATCTCAAAATTCTCTGACCTATTTTCACATTTGAAAATTCATGCTTGAATGCTTCAAACAAGTCACTTTGTGTAGTATCGACAAAATGTTTTAGATGTGAAATCTTCATACCGGTCTCTTCATTGTTCATTTGTATAGTGTCCCTTCTATTGGAAGAAACATGAGAGTGGTTGTTCCAAAAATCAATGACCCGTCTTCTTACATATTCAAAATTTTTGTCTTTACGAGGAAGTCTACAAATCTGTACCCAATTCTTTTCAATATCCATATCCAAGATATTTCTCCTCCTAATATATCTCTGTATAGTTCTTCGAGATACCTTGTGTAAATCAAAATTGCTCGAACTTGATTTCTATGTGTCAATTTCTTGCTAGTTATCATAGTCAACAAGGCTCTTCTAGCTGCATTTGAATCTGGTCTTTTATGATCTGCCCTGTTAACAACATTCAGTGCATCTTGTAAATTTTGAATTATTGTCTCTTTTACTTTACCTCCTCCAATTTTCCTATTATCAATACCTAACAACTCCAAAACCGAAGTCATTTCTTTTTTCTTGAATAAATTTGCAAAAAATTGTGCTTTTCCCACCAAAGATTTACTCTCAAAATATTCCATCAACATGTTTTTGAGATGCAATTTAATAGTGCTTTTAGGTACCAGGTGTTCCAGTTCAATTTGACTAATAAGTGATTCCTCATTCATGTCCATCAAATTCTGCATCGTAGGAACAAATGTATACTTTGACTACTACCAATATCCTCCCCTAGTTGAGTTGCACCTTCTACAGCGATAGATTCTTCTTCAACATTGACCGGTTGCTCTTGGACATATTTTGTATGACCTTTCATTTGGTCATCCCTTTTAGGATCATACTTCCTTGTTCTAGTCCTTTTATTTCCCATTGCTCAAATATCTAAGCAAGAATTTTTTTATTGTTTTACTATTTGGTCACTAAAAAACTTGTCTTCAAACTCCTTCGAAACCAAAATATCTTTATAACTTCACCAAAAAAATGACTCCCTGCTTCAAAATATCCTTATATCGTAAAATAAGAATGTAAATTCGCAATTGATATATATTTTTTAAAAAACATCACACACATAAATAGCCTTTGGATTGAAAGGGCAGGTCGCCCACGTGACCGGTCGTGAGGGGCCGACCTTTTAGGGGACTTGGCCGAGTTGTCCTAAGTGGCATGCCAACTTGGCAGCCAAAACTTCAAAAACACCCAAAATGCAGAATTTGCACTTTTGGTGTTTTTTTCTCTTCTGCAAATTAAAAATTTTGAAAAACTAAAACTACCCTTTTGTAGATCTTGGAACTACAATTCTGGACATATAAATTTTATATAATTTCAATTAGAAAATGTTAAACAAATTTGTAAAAAACATGTAGGTATATAAAGATTTGAGAAGTCACCAATTTGATAAATTAAAAAATATTAAAAAATTATATGCAGCACTAGAGAAGAGAATTTTCTTCAATAATATATAATTTATTTGGATTTTGGAATAATTTTGATAGGTGAAAAGTGGTGGGAGACAAAAATTGCTAATTTCATGTAAGTTGTACTTTGAATACTTATAACGGGAAAATTATAGATCGAAAACACTTCTTTCCTTTTTCTTGCACTAGGTATACATGTAATCTAAAACATATTTTGGGATTGGAGGAAAAAACAATGTTTTACTTATAATTATTTGACGGGAGGTAAATCCCCTAATTTGGAATATTTTTAGGACATGAAAAATAGACCTTAAAAATTAAAAACATATATTAATTTATGTCCAAAATAATTTTAAAAAATTATAGGCATAAAATGCATCCCATTTCACATATTTCATCAATTTACATCATCTTCAAATTCTAAATAGAAATGTGACTTTTATGCCCTTGAAGTTTTTTAGTTTTGGTGCTGTTAGCCTCTTCCTTTGTAAAAGGGTGACGGCTTATTGTGCTTTTACCCTCAATTATATGATAATATTTCTAACAAATTATATAAATAAATACAAATATTTATTTGAATAATATAGAAGCTGTTAGGATTAAGAGGTGTTGGATGAGTGGGTAGGATTATAGAGTAGGTAGGGATAGTAGAGAATATTGTGAATGAAAGAGATTAAGAGGCATTAGGAAATGTGTGGCCGAGATGAAGTGTTAGGTAGAAGATATTACTTTCCATAATAACTAGACATATGATCGTGGAAAATTCAAATGAAGAGACAAGTGCCATTTGTCACAAGCCTAAAATTTGTGAAGTTGATCCATGTGAGTGGAAATGGTTGGTGGGATTGGAAATACAAATATTAGTGAATTTATAAAATAATAAATCTATTTATTTATTTAATAGGAGAAAAGGGAGATGGTAAATTATGGATAGTTAAATAAATAAAAATTTATTTAATTATAGATTAAAAAACTAACCAATTATATAAATAAATAGAAATATTTATTTAAATAATATAGAAGAGGCTAGTTAATTAAATAAATAAATAATAATTTAATTAATAGAAGAATATTTTGATTTCATTAGGTGTCTATACTAATAAACTTGAATTAGACATATATTTGTATATATGCTTAACATTATGTATTATGTTTTATAACTGAGCTCATGCAACTCCAATCAATGTCGAGGTCCTTCTTGACTAGGTCTCCAAACACTCAAATTTGCAAAAGGTACTTTTATGTCATCATAATAAATATATTAATCAATAAATATATATAAATAATATCATAATAATAAATATTAAATAAATGTATAATGCATACATTATTTTCAAGAGAGTAAAAAACATAATTCAATTATACAAAGATTCAAAATAAGGTTAGAATTGTCAATGCACCTTTGTCTACTGATGAAGTTGAAAGATTCTTAATGAATCTACTAGGTGTAACCCCATTTTGAAACTTACCAATTTTGAATTTTTTCAATATGCCTCATTAATGATAGCATGATTAGAAAATTAAAGGCCAACTCATGAACCCTAAAATTTGCATGTTAATTCAGGTTATTAGCCATTCTCTTTAAAGGTTGATGCAGGAGCATCTTGGGTCTTGAGCAATCTTGCATCAACCAAAAACATTTCCTGATTTATGTACCTATTTTATATTGTTTTTTTATAATATTTGCATTTGTTGGTTTCATGGTGTGTGAAGCTTACATGATGTTGAGGACCTATTTGGGAACCTTCTCCTATGAGCACATAAAGATTGGATGGACTATTTCAAAGTTACAGCTGTTTTCCTTCCCGTCAGAGCCATATTTTCCCACAGTTTTGGTGCTGATTGCACGTAGTGAAGATGTGGATCCTTAAAGAATCAACCTTTGTGCTCTTAAGGACTTTAAGAGGACCTAAATTAATATCATTCCCCAAGAAGAAAGTCCTAATTTATTATGAGTAAAAAGTTATGCCCATTTTTCTCGGGGACCTATTTTCTACCAGTTTCATGCGAAATGTGGAGTGTTTCTTCTTGCGATGTTCTATGTGATCAAATGGGGCCTTGAAAAGTTAAAGGAATGTTATTGGATCATGTGAGGAACTAAATCCAAAGGCACATCATGTGGTTATCTTTCTAGCATTAGTTTTGGTTTAAATCTTCTAGACTGGACCTATATTGTAATTAAATGTGTGACTAGCCGACCTGTGGCTTAGCTAGTTATATAAGGGGTCTAGATTGATGTAGTAGGGTATAAAGAGGTAGATATAAGAATTATTATCAAGATAAAACATTGGAGACAAAGATAGGATGCAAGCTGTAACTCTGAATCCATAATTTTCATTGTTTAAGGCCAAAACCCAGAAGGCCTCATAGCCAGGCATGTTGAAAGAAATAATATAAATTCTCTATTGTTGCTACGAGATGATTGTCTCATATGAATTGTGTTTTCATTGATTTTATGTGGTATTCATATCACTTCCATTGTGTAACTCTGAGCAGAGCTCGTTGTTGATTCACGTAGACTCAATTCTGCTTGATCCTTCTTGTATCTACCATGCCCCTGCGTCAAAGGTTCATAAACATGAAAATTCTTGATCTTGTTCAATGTTTCTCATGTTAGGAATCCCTCCGACTCAACATACTATTGAAAATTTTGTAACGTTCAACCAAATTCCAAAGTCTCAATTTCTTGCGATCCCCCAACATTGAAGTTGCTTTATTGAGATGTTGGACCTTCTCATCTTGATTGTCGAATGTGTAAAGGTTCCAAAGTTCAAAAATTACCCAATATGTTGATATACCTAAGATTAGTGATTCCATTTACTTCCAACCAAATTTCAAGGCTTATCTTTTCAAATCTGACAGGATATAGTTCCTTAAATGTCAAAGCATAATAGAATGAATTTATTGAGGTTGCTCATTTTTCTAAATGGGAATTATTATCACCTTCTATCAAAACTAAATGAGTCTAAAGAATTATTTATGAAGAAAGGGTTGAAGAAGAGTGGAGTGAGGAACCTATGTCTATGGTGTAACTGGATTTAAATTGGCCTAAGTTAGACTAGCTCAATGTCATTTCGGGTTTATGTTCTCTAACATGGAGGCAAATGACTAGAAAGATACTTACCTGTATGAGATCCATGAGAAAATGGACATCCTTAGTGTAGATTTTTGTAGAGATATTTTTAACAGTATGATGAAGATCTTCTGTAAGGGGATTTTATCCCCCACCTATCAAAAATTTACTTCTTCTTATCTCTTGAATATGCTCTCTCAGAGTCGGGGTCACCATTATTAAGTGCAAAATTCAAAGATCTATTTGAAAGATGGTGGAAATTGGAGCCACTGAGTCCAAACCAATAAAATAGAATAAGTTATCAACATCATCAATACAACACTTCTTCAAGGATGAAAAATATAAAATAAAGAAAAACAAAATAGAACAAGTTATCAACATCATCCATAGAACACTTCTTCAAGGATCAAAAACATAAACCAAAACAAAACAACTTACCAAATGCACTCAATACCTACACTTGACTCTATTGTCTTCCATCTTTCAAGATATTGTTTTTGGAATGTAGGTGATCTTAGTTTTGTAAGTACATGCACAAAGGGCTATGGAAGAATGGAAATTAAATGATTGAAGTAAAGTGGTGAATAGTGGGTTTATGAAGGCAAATGATAGTGGTATAATGGTGAAAGGATAATGATGAAATCTATGGGCGTTCAAAAATCACAAAGCATGTAAGAGAAAAAGCTCTCCAAAATCTCTAGTTCATAAAAGCATTAGTTAGCAAGATCTTATAGGGGTTCAAATGATGGGAGAAGTCTTGTTTTATATAAGTCTCATGTAAATCAAGGGTTAGGATTAAGAGGTGCTAGGTGAGTTACTAGGATTAGAGGGTAGGTAGGGATAATATGAAAGATAATGAAGAGAAGGTAGATAATATTGTGAATAAAGGAGATTAAGAGGCATTACAAAATTAGCGGTTGAGATTAAGAGGAATTAAGAGAAGATATTAATTTCCATTATAACTAGACATGATGGTGGAAAATTCAAATGAAGAAACAAGTGGTTTTTGTCACAAGCATAAAATTTGTGAATTTGATCCATCCTAGTGGAAATCGTTAGTGGGATTGGAAAGAAGAAGATTAATGAATTTATAAAACAAATAAATGCATTTATTTTATAGGAGAAAAGAGAGATTCTAAATGGATAATTAAATAAATGTAGATTTATTTAATTATTAAATTAAAAAAATAATGAATTATATTAATAAATATAAATGTCCATTTAAATGATGTAGAAGAGGCTAGTAAAGTAATTAAATAGATAGTAATATTCATTTAATAAAATTGAAGATTTTTCTAATTTCAGGAGAATAATTTTAGATGTCTACACTATTAAGTCTAAATTAGGCATATCAAGTCCCTTCTTGGCTAAGTACACCTAAATTTGTAAATGATATTTTTTAGTATCATAATAAACATATTAACAATAAATATCTAAAAATAATGACATAATAATAAGTAATAAAATAGAAGATTTTCCTAATTTCAGGAGGACAATTTTAGATGTCTACACTATTAAGTCTAAATTAGGCATATGAAGTCCCTTCTTGGCTAAGTACACCTAAATTTGTAAATGATATTTTTAGTATCATAATAAACATATTAACCAATAAATATCTAAAAATAACAACATAATAATATATATTAAATAAATGTATACTATATGGATTATTTTTTAAAAATTTACAAACAAAATTCAATTATACAAAGATAAAAAATAAGGTTAGACTAGTAGTTCTGTGCTTTTGGGCGTACAAAAAATAGTTGATATGTTTTATATATTTTGAGGGAGTGGGTAGTTATGGTAAGTATTAATAATTTGAAAATGTTTTATACTTTAGTTGTTAAATAATTAAATGGCTTAAATATGTAATGGAGCGATCAGTAACTACATATATAAGATTTTTGTATGTTTGACAACTTCAAAATTACACAAATATTGACAAAAAAAGAGAGAGATGGTACTGCATTGTTTATGAGCCATATTTATTCATTACATATTAAAAATGGATTACAATGTTACATTGTAAATATTGCTTCTGTTTTAATAATTGATAATTCTCAATCTCATCATAACTCATTGCATAGGATAGTTCACACAGTTTTGAGTCCAACAAAACTAATTATTTGCAAAAGTTATAGGCACAACTTATAAGTGGTTTTACACGTGTTTTAGGTAATATAGAATAAGGGGTGAAATTAGAATCATGAAATTTCAAAAATTTGTGTGGTAAAGAGATTTTCAAGATGCTATATAGATGAATATTTGATTAGAAACATGGCTACAACATTTTATGGCTATGATTCATAGACATCTTGGTGTGTATTTTATTTTTAGTATATTTTCCAGGAAATAAAATAAGCTTTGGGTTTACTAGTGCTAATTTGATTTGGCATTAGTAGTGATATTGAAATCATTATATTAAAAAAATTTGGGTTGTAAAAACATTTTGAAAATACTATAACAATTTAAATATTAGTATTTAAGCACTATTTCTCTAGATTTTATCATCAAAAGGGATTGCTCTGTGCATCTATAAGTTATGTAGGCTTTCTTCATTTACTTTGTATCTCTAGTTTGTCTAAGATTTCTTGATTTCCTATAGAGCATAAGAGGCAGGCATTGACATTAAACAAAATGATCTTCAAGTTATTTTAGTTTATTTTTCTTTGAATGCACTATTGAAATACTATGTATTGAATATTGATGATTCATGGAAATAGATTCTTACAAGCTGCTTGTAGGAGCATGTAGCAGGGAAAAAATATATGCCAAAATATTTTGGGAATATTGGAATGCATAAGCACATTAACCATATATATTAAATATTTTATCCTTAGTTATTGATATCATAGTTTTCTACTTATTTCATAGTTTGTCATGTATCTATAATGAAATTTTGTTGTCCTCTCAAACTTTTTGCAATTCTACCCTTGTTAGCTACTTTCTTCATGTATCTAACACATTTCAAAACATGTATTGCAACCAACAAATATATCTTCTATTATAAAAATGTGACATTCTTCAACTTCTCTTTTCTTTTTCTCTATTTTGGTTGAGTATTCTCTCAACATTAACTCAAACAAGCCATTTTAAATATAAATGTTCTCGGATTATTATTTTAATAGAAGACCTTTGTGCATAACCTCATTAACCATATATATATAATATTTTATTCTTACTTATTGATTTCATAGTTTCCTATTTGTTTCCTAGTTTTTTTATATCTATACTAAAATTCCATGGACCTCTCAATCATTTTGATATTCTACCCTTGTCAGCTAGTTTCTTCATGCATCAAACACTTTTCCAAACATGGATCAAATGCAAAAAAATATATCTTCTATTATAACAAGGTAACATTCTTTAAATTTTCTTTTATCTTTCACTATTGTAGATATATACATTATGCAAATTTCATGTCCATTACTAAACTTCTTATTTGTTTATACTATAGGTTGTCCCTGTTAGATATTGCTAATGCATTAGGGAGATTTTTGATACATTTAATATTTTTAATCACTACATTGAGTGATGATGGAACTACTATTGTTGTCATTTGTGTTTTGTCACTGATGTCAACAAATGTTTCTGTGAAGAGAACAGGCTGGTTATTATAGTGTACAGACATTGTATAGATTTTTTAGATCATGCGAAGTCAGTTGTGTGTACTAAAAGGTGTTGTGATCTTATATCTAAGATCACATGATTATTGTCACTAGGGATTGCACCTGAGTATGGCTAAGTGTAGAACCTAGCAATCCCGTGAAACATGGGACTACTCTCAGGCTATGTGTAGCCTATCAGAGAGTAGACCTCTTGATTAGAAGCCGACTTCCCCTTGAATCACCTAAAAACTAACTGAACTTTGAAGGAAAAGGGAGAGAGATTGCATGAAATTGAAACTAGAACTAGATGATTCACCAAACTTAGTAGATCCATAGATTGAATCAGAAGTCACAATGACACTTAAAATAATTTGGTAACTCACAACTTGACCCTATCTTCTTTGACAATTCTTGAAATAAGAGGTATTTATGTTAAAAGAAGGGAAAAGACTCCCACAACTTAAGACCAAATGTACACAGATTATAACAATAACTGCAAAACACCCTTTTGAACATTCAACTTGAACAACCAGGCAAGGTAAAGGATGATAAGATCACAATAACTTTAACATGAATTCAAATAGGAAAACTAAAAAATAACAAGAATGAGAAGGAATACTGTATTATCTTCAATGAAAGGAGCCAAACACATTGATTTGCTTCTCCAGAGCTACAAACTTTCACCTCCAAGAAAGAGGGAAAGAAGGACTAACCTCAACTATTGAACACATAAGAGATGTGGTGTCTCTTTGTGCCCTTCATAATATAACTCAAGATAATGTGGCTATGAGATTTCTAGTAGCTTCACTCAAGGACAAGGCCTTGCAATCATTCAGAGGTCTAGCAGTTGGTTCCATAACTAATTGGGATGGGTTGGGTCAGGCCTTGACCAATCAATTTGAAGATAAATCAGACCATCTCTCATTAGTTGAACATCTAACTACTATCAAGAGAGCACCTCAAGAATACATGATGGATTTTAATTTTAGATTCCAAAGAACATGGCATAGAATACTAGCCACGGTTAGACCATCAAGCCAACATGCTTTCTTGTATTATTGAAGAGCCCTCGATAGTGACAATTTTTGTTATGATCCAATCAATGGGTAGAAATAATTTACCAGCAACATATGATCTTGCCATAAGAGCTGAAAATAGTCTAATCCAAGTTGGGAAGATAGCCCCAAGGCCCCCAATGCCTATTTTTCTAGAGCTTCATCCTGTTCCTGAAGTAATTCCAGCCTTGGCATCCATTCCACCTCTCCTTGTTCCTCCCCAATAGGCTATTAGCCTAGTTGTGAATCAATCTCAAGAGCCAATTGAGATTAAAAAGGCATTGCAAAATGTTAATAATGAGTTGGTTAGTCTAAAGAAACAGTAGTCCCAACCTTACCAACAAACATATCAACAACCTTACTAGCAGCCCTATCAAAATCATTACCAACAGAACAGGCCCCAATACCAACAAGCCCAACAAGGTCAAGCAAGAAATTATAATCAAAAGGCCAGCCAGCTTTATAATCCTAAAATTCCTAGTGCTTCTAGGGAGCTGGTCCCTATAGCTCAGAATAATATGGCACAAGACTATCAATGGGGCTGCCCATGCACTTAGCAGCATATCCAGGGTATGTGTCCTAATGGCTACGCTCAACCCCTCATGGTGCAGAATAATGTGATGATGCTGCAGGAGATGGTTAAGGAGCCAAAAGTTCAACAAGGTCTAGTTGTTACCACAAATGAGTTGCAGACACCTAAGATGGCACTGGTGAATTTTCAAAAGGAAGATTTTTGTGGAGTGAATTTTTCACCAAGTGATAACCCAAGCTACATCCTAGTTGCAGCCAACACAAGGTCTAAAAAGAAATCTATGGAGGTTGAACAAGTGGCCTCTACCAGTTAGCAAGCTCCTGTTGTGAATACACAACCCAAAGCAGTTCAAACTCCAGTTCTGAACCTTCCAAAGAAGGCTAAAGAACCAGTCAAGGTAGCTACATAGTTGGTGTCTACACAAATAGAGGTTGCTGCACCAAAAGGATAGTCTAAGGTAAGTTTGAGATCTTTTAATATAGTGGAGTAGATGAAGAAGATGTCTATTAATCTACCTTTGATGGACACCCTGGTGATTCCTAGACAAAAGGAGCTAATATTAAATGAATTGGCTAAGATTTCACCAAATCAAGAGGCTGTTTTGGAACAACCTAGGTTCCTCATAGCTGAAACACCTCAAGTGGAGTAGCAAAAAAAAGAAGCTAGCTTACAGCCCACTATTGCCCCATAGGTTAAACCTCCTCCTTTCTATGTAGCTCTTATTGTTGGAAATTACCTGGTTCATAACTGTATGATAGACTCAAGAGCAAGTAGTTCTATGATTTCTAAGTAGTTAGCAAATCTACTAGGATTATCTTATGAGCCAATAGATAGGCCTGTTCAATTGAATGGGTCATTAGTTAGTACCTTGGGAGTTATTAAAGACCTGAACCTCACTCTGCATGAATGTCCTAATTTCTCCATTCTCCAAGTTGTGTATGTCATAGATTTGCCTCCTCATTTTGCTATTTGTCTAAGCAGAGAGTTCACTACTAGGTTGGGGGGATATCTCTCAGTTGACTGGTCTCATCTATACTTCAGAACCAGATATGAGACTAGAGTTAGAATCAATTCTGAAGCTTTTGCAAAAAGCCATGCTGAACCATATACCCCTAATCCTATAAATGCCAATTTGATGTATCATGAACAAGACCTAAGTGATTCTAAACTTGGGACCCCTATTGGAAAGATTCCTGATATTACTTTAGATGAATGGGCTAAAAGGGATTTGGAGGAGGATAACCCTTTTAGAAAAATGGAGATCTCGGGTATTGGAATGCATATCATTCATGAAGAGGGTGTTGTGATTCCAGATTTGATGAAGAAGGAAGATAAGCACTCTGGAGATTAGATCGATGATTTATGGCAGTTGTTCTTTGATGGTGCCAGAAGCAAAGTTGATTCAAGAGGAGGAGCTATCCTAATTTATGCAGAAGGGAAAAGGTATTACTCTGTAGTTCATTTTTCTTTCATCTATACTAACAATACAACAGAGTATGAAGCATTGATTCATGGTTTAGAATGGGCTAGATAGAGGGGGATCAAATGCCTAAAAGTTGTGGGTGATAGTGACTTAGTGGTCAATCAAATTCGTGGCACTAATCTCACAAAGAATGATACACTTAAAATGTACAAACATAGAGTTTGGGATTTAATAGAAGGTTTTTATTCTTTTAACTTGGTTTCTATCCCAAGAAATTAGAACAAGCAGGCAGACAAGCTGGTTGCCATGGGAGTAGAATATGATATTCCAAAAGAGGTCACAAGTCCTAGCTCTTAACATGTAAAGATTCTGGTAAGACCATCCATACCAAACAACCAAGTGAGCTGGCAAGTTTTTGAAAATGATGAATGGATTTTTAATTTTCTGATAGAAGAAGCAGAGTTCTCCAGAGTTAACTAGAGAAAACATGCTCACCAGTATGATGACCACATGCTACAGTTGAAAAGTAATAGGCTGCCTAAGGGACTAGTCACACTCGAGTCCATATTTAACTCTAATGATCAGCTCAGAGGAGACAAAACCAGTATGATAGTCAAAGAAGAGCACTACCAGTCTGTGGAGGTTCTTAAGGACAAATTCCTTAAGCTTGGAAAGGTATGCACATAGCCAGAACAACAAGCCTTTATTTCATTATGTCAAGAATTTAGTGACGTTTTCACATGGGAATACTATGATCTGAAGGGATTTGATCCTCACTTAGCCCAACACACCATTGAGCTAGAGCCCGATGCCAAACCTGTAAGATTGAAACAGAGGCCCATCAATCCTAAACTGGAAGCCTTGATGAAAACAAAGTTGAGGAAAATGATTGAGGCCAATATTATTTTTCCCATTAAACACACCTCTTGGGTTTCCAATCTAGTACCAGTTAGGAAGAAGAATGGTGAAATCCAGTTGTGTGT
This sequence comes from Chamaecyparis obtusa, assembly GCA_027943335.1. NCBI lineage: Eukaryota > Viridiplantae > Streptophyta > Pinopsida > Cupressales > Cupressaceae > Chamaecyparis > Chamaecyparis obtusa. The sequence continues at coordinate 38,433 of BSBK01013391.1, forward strand.
GGATTTCAAAGATCTTAACAGAGCCTCACTCAAAGACCATCACCCATTGCCATCCATGGAACAAATTCTACATTATATCTCAAGGTCTGACAAATTTTCTCTGTTAGATGGCTTTTCTGGTTATAACTAGGTCCTATTTAAGGAGGAAGATCAATATAAAATAGCATTCACCACCAAATAGGGCACCATGGAATATAGGAAGATGCCTTTTGGGCTATCTAACACTGGTGCTACATTTCAAAAATCCATGGGGATGGCATTTGCTGGTTTAATGAACAAGTTTTTTCTAGTATACTTGGATGACATAACTATCTTTTCAAAGGACACTAAAGATCACCTAGTTCATCTGAAGCAGATTTTTGAGAGGTGTAGAGAGTTTGGAGTTTTGCTAAATCATAAGAAGTGCATTTTTGCTGTCCACGAAGGCAAATTATTGGGCCACATTATTTCTAAACAAGGGACAACCATTGATCCTAAGAGGATAAAGGCCATCATGGCACTACCCCTGCCAACTCACAAGAAGGAACTACAAAGTTTCTTTGGAAGAATCAACTTCTTGAGAAGGTTCATTCCAAATGTTGCAGCACTACTTAAGCCTATGACCCAGATGTTGAAGAAGAATTCAACCTTTCATTGGACAAATGAAGGAAAAAGGTGTTTTGAGGAAGTCAAAGAAGCAATTGCTTCTACTCCTACTCTGATTAACCTTGAATTTTCTAAAGACTTCATGCTATATGCTTTCAGGGACATTGATAGTATCTCTACGATGTTAGTCTAGTAGAATGATGAGAAACATGAATAGCCAGTAGCTTTCTACAGTCAAGGTCTAGATGGTTATGAACTTAACTATATTCCTATAGAAAATCATGTCCTAGCAGTTGTGAGGAGTTTGAAAAATTTTAGGCACTTGTTATCCAATAACATGGTGCACCTGATGGTTTCCCACCCTTGCATAAAAGATTTCTTGCTGAACAAGGACCTGGACCATAAGAGGGCTGGTTGGGTCACCAAAGTTATGGAGTATGACATTCAGATTAAAGTAACCAAGCTGGTTAGAGGAAAGGGGTTGTGTGAGTAGCTAAATGAAGGAATAGTAGACTCAAGCTAGCAAAAGGAGGAGGTTGTCCTAATGAACCAGAATGCAGAGCAGAGCACAAGATGGACAACAGAGATGAGACATTACCTCTCAACTGGTCAGTGCCCTCAAGGCTTAAAAAGGGGTAGAAGAAGGTACTTTAGACTCCAAGCTATTCCATTTGTCATTATTGATAACATTTTGTATAGAAAGGATCATAGTGGTGTCTTGTTGAGGTGTGTTGAAACTAGCCAAGTGGATAAAATACTGGAGGAGTTTCATGATGGAGGTTCTGGTGGGCACTTTGCTGCTAGAACCACTACTCTAAAAGTGATGAGAGTTGGGTACTATTGGCCTAGCTTATACAAAGATGCATTTGATTGGGTATGAAAGTGTAAGAATTATGCTTTGTTTGCTGGAAAACAAAGGTTAGCAGCCCTCCCTCTTCATCCCATCAAGGTTGAGCAACCCTTCTCAAAATGGGGGTTAGACTTTATTGGACCTATCAACCCCCCATCTAGTGCTGGACACAAATGGATACTTGCTGCTATAGACTATTTTACCAAGTGGACAAAGGCTATAGCACTGAAGGAAGCAAATGAGACCTCTGTCCTAAACTTCTATCAAGACATTGTGTCTAGATTTGGTTCTCCAGATTCTATCATTTCAGACAATGCTATTGCATTCCTGGGAACTAGAATTTCATAGTGCGCACTCAAACACAATATCATCCTGAGTACCTCTTCTAACTATTACCCTTAGGGTAATGGTTGGGTAGAATTGACAAATAAGAACTTGCTGAGAATCATCAAAAGAACCATAGAAGGGAACCAGGGGGATTGGGACAACAAGTTGAAGTTGGCCCTATGGGTAGAAAAAATAACACCCAAAAGGTCTACAGGAAACTCACCCTATACATTGGTATATGGAAAAGAAGCTAGGATTCCTTTGTCTACTAAGCTGCCTACCTTGAGCTTAATCAAAGAAATTGATCTTATAGAAGAAGATGCTATGCAGGTCAAGCTTGCTGAGCTAGTTGAGCTTGAAGAAACAAGAAAGCTAGCACTAGACAACTTGGAAGATCATCATGCTCAGATGAAAAGGAGCTTTGATAAGAAAGCCACACCCAGAGTTTTCAAAGAGGGAGATCTTGTCCTCAAGTGGGATGAAGCAAAATACAAACTAGGGAGGCATACTAAATTTGATGCCATATGGAGTGGGCATTTCATGGTGATTGGATGCAAAGCCCATAGTGCTTTTCATCTCGCTAGTATGGATGAAGAGGAGCTACCCATTCTAGTGAATGGGATCCACCTCAAGGCTTGTTTTTGAGGTTCTTTTCTACCCTGTACATTAGTAGGTTAGGAGTTTTGGCTTTTGGTGTTCTCTAAGTGCCTGGTACAAGTTGTTTTTAGTAGTTGCTTTCAGTTTGGTGTGAGTAGTAATAAGAAAGAGAGGTTGTCTCTAGTCGTTAGTAGTTTTGTTGAGAAGGATTGGTTATTTGAAAGAAGCTAAGTTTAGTTTGAAGGCTTATTGACTCTGTGCCCAATGAATCTTTAAGGCAGCTGGTTAGGATGCTTAGTAGGCAAGCACTCCATAGATGTCACCATAATGTTGTCATTTTTTTTTTTGCTCATTCTTAAGTTTGGAAGCCTAATTACTAGATGAGCTGCAATAACCTAGTTTGTGTTATTAGATGATCTTCATTAAGTTTGTGTTCATTTCATTGCAAAGTACATGAAAGTAAAAGAAATGAACTCCATCTAATTCTACACATGCATATATGTATACTGTACAAAAGGGGAAAGAACTAAAAGAAAGAAAGCATCTATCTAAGCTCACACAAGCCGTGAGGATAACCATTATCAAAATTGAAAGGATGAGGGTAGATATACATAAAGAAATAATTAATACTGGGGTACCAAACATTTCCTGGTATTGAAGTCTGGATCCGATCCTGTCTAGAGAGCTCTTGAGATCCAGAACTTGCAAGAAGAAATGAGAGGAGATGGGTTAGATCCAATGGATCTATGCAATGGCTGGTATCACAATATCATAGAATGCATACATACACTCAGCCATGCACCTCTAACAAAAGTTGTACTTAGGGCATGTGCATAAGACTCCAAAGAACAAAAGAGACACCATGTTTTCACTAACATGTTTGTTTCATGTGCAGATATAGGAGGAGCTGATCCAACAATGAATTCAATGAATGATCTAGGCCATTGATGCAGATCATGACAAAAAACCTCAAGTTTTCTATCGATGATCATATCAAGGGCCAAGAGCACACATTGTACAAAGCAAGGTACATCTAGATGAAGCAGCATCAATGAGGGACAATGAAGCATGGTCAGCCAGAATGTAGAGGAGAACTTACAAGGTGCATCAAGTCAAATAACAAAATGGAGAAATAAATACTCAAATCTGCACAATATGATTCTCAGATGGCATGAACTATACTCAAAATAGAATATTGGTAGTCTCAAGGGGGTACATCATAGTATGAACACATGTGGAGCTGCATCATAGACTGAATACAAAAGAGTTTTTAGTGGATAAAATGGCAGTGTGCCATGAGGATAAGCATATAATATCAGATAAATCTCATCAAGCATAGTGATCATTGTCAAAATAGAGAGGTGGGAATACAAAGTCTATTTACTAAGAAAGGGTACACTGCAGCATGAATGTATCACAATATGCATTCAATACATTAGTGCTATGATAGAAACATGTTAAATCTGTTCGATGAACCAAAGCCAAGGTCTACAATTGTTTTAATAGTAACATAATGTGCATGCCATCATATGGAGTAGTGAGCTTGATTGAGCAAATACATATGCCCTCCTAGTATGAAGATGATCACAATAAGTAAAAAGCATGCCACCAAATATCCAAGAAATCATATGAATATATGCCCTCAAGATATTATTAGTGATTAGTTTCAATTTCAATGTAACAGTGATCTCAAATCAATAAGTGCAAAACACTCTGGCTTCATAATGGTCACGGTTCACAGCATGAAGAATATATACAAACAATGTGTATCATAGAGAGGGACTCACATTTTCCAAACCCCAATCAAGAACACCAATTGTTGATGACAACAGACATGTTGCCATAACGGTTGAGCCAATGAATACCTAGGATCTCAAAAAATCAACAAACATCAAAACAGAGGCTCACAGGTTTTAAGCACCCATGCATCATATTATCAAGTTGACACAATGGAAACCACTCACTCTACCATGAAATGAATTGAGCTGACATCTCTAGCATAACAGTAAGCCATGTTGCTCATGGGCCACATGGAAGATGAAATAGGGTAACAAATGAATAACATAGCATGCCATTTGTCATGCCCTTGAAAATACCAGAGGGGGTTAGACATATGCCCAAGCCCATGCTGTGAAGAGAGGAAATCAACATCTTCAAGCATAGGTGTATCATGCCCTAGCATGCTCGGGCCACTTAGCATCTAACACATGCTTCAACAATATAAATAAAGGTGATGACAATAGTGATTCAAAACATGATGCCCTAGCCATGTTTCTCATAGGCTATATTGAGATCAATAGACATAATAGTGCCCTACCTATGGGTCACGAGGCCTCTCAATGAATGACAACAAATAGCTGGTCCAATATAGATTACATGAAACTAGTAAACATAATCAAATGAGTCATGCCCTAGTTTGTCTCAAGCTCATGCCAATAGGTGCGAATGCACAGTACCCTTGAGTACAATTGAATCAAGCATGCCAGTGGATCAAATACCACATGTTATTATCACAAACACATGCCCGAGCTTGGTGACTCAAGGCCATTATGTTGGCATGGAGCAGTGAAGCCCTAACTACCCCATATAATATAGATGGTACAAAATCAAATAGCAGCAGGCTTGGGCTCATAAGATGTATTCAATTCTAGTGAGTAGTAGTAGTCCCGAGAGCATCAAATAAAATACAAACCATGCCTTAGCCTGCGGGCCTACACATCTAGTAGGAGACTATGTAATAATGATCTAGGGTTTCGAAGGCCGCACTCACTCGCATCAAATACATAGGAAACAATGATATCAATGCAGAGTATTCATGTGCAAAAAAAACAAATAGATAAACATGTTGCCCTTGAAAGTGAGATAGCATTAGCCCACTACTATGAAAGAATATAGAGATGTCACTATCTAAGGAATCTAAATGCAGAAATAAGATTGCCATCATTCATATATGCTCTCCAAAACCTATAGAGGCCGAGATGCATCACAAATGTACATAGGCATTCAAACATGAAAGCATAAATGCAGATGCATTATTGAACACAATACATGGAACAATATCAAGAATTATAATGTAGAGAATGTAGAAAATATTGTGATATCGGCAGCCATGAAACAACACTGGCCTCAAGATGAATGCTCAAAATGAGAAGATCAACTAGTGCTTACCTCAATAAAACAATATTGAGAGCTTGGGGCTGCTGTTTCTAATTCCAAGTTACAGTGGAGCGCCAGTGTAGATGGCAACTTGCCATATGTCAAATGAAGGGGTTTGCAGTGTCAGTGACATTGAGTTATTTTTGAATTGTGATCATTATTTTCCTTCCTTCTCCCCTTTTGGGTCGAGATTCTTTGACATCTTTTTCTATGATCTTTGACTGGTTGGTTTTTGGTGGGATTCTAAATCCTTTAAGCTTTATGCTATGTATTGACTTTTTTTGGGTCATCAAATGTGCTTTCCCCTTAATTGGGTTGAGAGCCTTTTGTTTGACTTAGGGTTTAGATTTTTTTTTATGGCATAGTTGGGTCTTTAGAAAAATAATTGTTTTTTAAAATGTGTTTCCCCTTTTTTGGGGTTGAAATCAATTAAAACTTTTAGATCCACTTTTGTCATAATGGATAGATTTTAATACTAAGTCATGGTTCATTCCTTATTGTAAGATATCAACAAGTGGTGTTTTTATAAACCATTGTTAGATTATCAGTTATAGACATGACTTAGTGGATAGAGTGGTCTTGGTTTGACTATCCATTTTTAGGTCCCACTTTCCTCGCCCCTAGGAATCTAGGAATCTGGCATTCAAACCATGATGCAACCTCATGGGTCCTTTTTCTGATTTTACTAATCTTAGGATGTAGTGGAGTTTGAATGCAGATTCCTAGTTTTTAGTTTATATACCTCTCACTTTTGGTGATCGAGGTTTAGCTCTTCATTCTTTCTCTCTGATATGAGTGTTGTAGCTTTGAGAGACACATTTGTACTTGTTTCTTTTCAGCAATAAAATTGATCCTTCTTGTTCTCCTATAATTACGGGTTTTCTTTTGAAGCCATATGCTAGATTATTGTGATGTTTCTATGTCCTTAATCTGCATTTTGAATTCAAGTTGGTGTTCAAGGATTTGTTTGATTCAGTAGTGTGATTTGTGTGCAATTAAGAATATTAGATTTGTGAAGTTTTCTTCCTTTTCTACATTCTAAGTACCTTGTTTCACTAAGAGTTGAGAAGGAGAGATTAAGTTGTGAGTTAGATTTGTTTTGTTGTTGGAGTAAGCTTTTCCTCAATCGTGGTTTCTCTCCAAAATTCGGTGGATCACCTTTAGTTCATTTCAGTTGCGGTTGTTTAATTTTATGCATTTCTCTCCCTTTTCCCTCCAAGTTAGATAGGTTTCAAGTGATCCAAAGGGAAGCTGGTCCTTAATCTAGAGGTCTATTCTTGGATAGGTTACCCACAGCTTGAGAATAGTCCCATGTTTCATAAGATTTCTAGGTTCAATACTTAGCAAAATAGGGTGCAATCCTTAGTGACAATAGTTTTTGGCACGCTCGATGTGACAGAGACTCAGTGAGTCTTTTCTAAAGATTTATGCAAGTTATTGTGTGGTATGACCGGTGACAATATTTTGAAATCATACCTGGCGAATCTAATGGTGTTTTATGTAGATCAGTCTATAAGCTTATGAGTGGGATTCCAACTAGGTAGAGTAAGAATCCTTTTGTGTATGTAGAGCTACCATCTATCAAAAATAAGTTTAAAGCAGCCCAAGCTAGTGCATCAAAATATTCAAATCTTACTCCCAATCCTACTCCTAAGCCCACTCACATTCCTACAAGTGCTTCCCCAATCCAATCAATACACATATTAATACCTGTATAGGAAGCACCTGTAATTCAAGTTCCCCTAAATCCTCTAATGGCTCAACCCAGGAAGCATCCTTTTGTAGCCTTCAATCAAGGTAGTCCTTTAAATTTGTAGCAGCATAGCAACATACCTATCACAACCCTTAAGAGTTTTCCCATTTTTACAGGAGAAGATCAAACCTCAACTATTGAACACATAAGAGATGTGGCGTCTCTTTGTGCCCTTCATAATATAACTCAAGATAATGTGGCTATGAGATTGTTGGTAGCTTTACTCAAGGGCAAGGCCTTGCAATGGTTCAAAGGTCTAGCAGTTGGTTCCACAGTTGATTGGGATGGGTTGGGTTAGGCCTTGACCAATCAATTTGAAGATAAATCAGACCATCTCTCATTAGTTGAACATCTAACTACTATCAAGAGAGCACCTCAAGAATACATGATGGATTTTAATTTTAGATTCCAAAGAACATGGCATAGAATACTAGCCACGGTTAGACCATCAAGCCAACATGATTTCTTGTATTATCTAAGAGCCTTCAATAGTGACATCTCAGTTATGATCCAATTAATGGGTGGAAATAATTTACCAGGAGCATATGATCTTGCCATAAGAGCTGAAAATAGTCTAATCCAAGCTGGGAAGATAGCCCCAAGGCCCCCAATGCCTATTTTTCTAGAGCTTCATCCTATTCCTAAAGTAATTCCAGCCTTGGCATCCATTCCACCTCTCCAAGTGCCTCCCCAACAGGCTATTAGACCAGTTGTGAATCAATCTCAAGAGCTGATTGAGATTAAAAAGGCATTGCAAAATGTTAATAATGAGTTGGTTAGTCTAAAGAAACAGTAGTCCCAACCTTACCAACAAACATATCAACAACCTTACTAGCAGCCCTATCAAAATCATTACCAGTAGAACAGGCCCCAATACCAACAAGCCCAACAAGGTTGAGTAAGAAATTATAATCAAAAGGCCATCCAACCTTATAATCCTAACATTCCTAGTGCTTCTAGGGAGCTGGTCCCTATAGCTTAGAATAATATGGCACAAGATTATCAATGGGGCTGCCCATGAAATCAACAACATATCCAGGGTATGTGTCTTAATGGCTATCCTCAGGCCCTCATGGTGTAGAACAATGTGATGATGCCATAGGAGATGGTTCAAGAGCTAGAAGTTCAGCAAGGTCCAGTTGTTACCACAAATGAGTTGCAGACACCTGAGGTGGCACTGGTGAATTTTCAAAAGGAAGATTTTTGTGGAGTGAATTTTTCACCAAGTGATAACCCAAGATACATCCCAGTTGCATCCAACATAAGGTCTAAAAAGAAAGCTATGGAGGTTGAACAAGTGGCCTCTACTAGTCAGAAAACTCCTATTGTGAATCCACAACCCAAAGCAGTTCAAGCTCCAGTTCTGAACCTGCCAAAGAAGGCTAAAGAACCAGTCAAGGCAGCTACATAGTTGGTGTCTATAGAAATAGAGGTTTTTGCACCAAAAGGATAGTCTAATCTAAGTTTGTGATCTTTTAATAGAGTGGAGAAGATGAAGAAGACCTCTATTAATGTACCTTTGATGGACACCCTGGTGATTCCTGGACAAAAGGAGCTAATATTAAATGAATTGGCTAAGATTTCACCAAATCAAGAGGCTATTTTGGAATAGCCTAGGGTCCTGGTGGTTGAAACACCTCAAGTGGAGCAGCAAAAAGAAGAAGCTAGCTTACAGCCCACTATTGCCCCATAGGTTAAACCTCCTCCTTTCTATGTAACTCTTATTGTTGGAAATTACCAAGTTCATAACTGTATGATAGACTCAGGAGCAAGTAGTTCTATGATTTCTAAGCAGTTAGCAAATCTACTAGGATTATCATATGACCCAATAGATAGGCCTATTGTTCAATTGGATGGGTCATCAGTTAGTACCTTGGGATTTATTAAAGACCTAAACCTCACCGTACATGAATGTCCTAATTTCTCCATTCCCTAAGATGTCTATGTCATAGATTTGCCTCCTCATTTTGCTATTTGTCTAAGTAGAGAGTTCACTACTAGGTTGGGGAGATATCTCTCAACTGATTGGTCTCATCTATACTTCAGAATCAAATATAGGACTAGAGTTAGAATCAATTTTGAAGCTTTCAAAAAAAGCCATGCTAACCCATATACTACTAATCCTATAAATGCCAACTTGATGTATCATGAACAAGACCCAAGTGATTCTGAACCTGGGACCCCTATTGGAAAGATTCTTGATATTGCTTTAGATGAATGGGCTGAAAGGGACTTGGAGGAGGATAACCCTTTTAGAAACATGGAGATCTTGGGTATTGGAATGTATATCATTCATAAAGAGGGTGCTGCGATTCTAGATTTGATGAAGAAGGAAGATAAGCACTTTGGAGATCAAAGTGATGATTTATGGCAGTTGTTCTTTGATAGTGCTAGAAGAAAAGTCAGTTCAGGAGGAGGAGTTGTCCTAATTTCTCTAAAAGGGAAAAGGTATTACTTTGTAGTTCATTTTTCTTTCAATTGTACTAACAATACAATAGAGTATGAAACATTGATTCATGGTTTAGAATGGGCTAGACAAAGGGGGATAAAATGCCTAAAATTTGTGGGTGATAGTGAATTAGTGGTCAATCAAATCTATGGCACTAATCTCCTAAAGAATGATACACTTAAGATGTACAAACATAGAGTTTGGGATTTAATAGAAGGTTTTTATGCTTTTAACCTGGTTGTTGTCCCAAGAAATTAGAACAAGCAGGTAGACAAGCTGGCTACCATGGGAGCAGAATATGATATTCCAAAAGAGGTCACAAGTCCTAGCTCTCAACATGTAAAGATTCTTGTAAGACCATCCATACTAGACAACCAAGTGAGCTGGAAAGTTTTTGAAAATGATGAACATATTTTTAATTTTCTAATAGAAGAAGCAGTGTTCTCCAAAGTTAACCAGAGAAAACATCCTCACCAGTATGCTGACCAAATGCTATAGTTGAAAAGTGATAGGCTGCCTAAGGGATTGGTCACACTTGAGTCCATATTTAAATCTAATGATCAGCTCAAAGGAGACAAAACTAGTATGACAGTCAAAGAAGAGCACTACTAGTCTATGGAGGTTCTTAAAGAAAAACTCCTTAAGCTTGGAAAGGTATGCACACAACCATAACAACAAGCCTTTATTTCATTATGTCAAGAATTTAGTGATGTTTTCGCATGGGAATACTATGATCTGAAGGGATTTGATCCTCAGTTAGCCCAACACACAATTGAGCTAGAGCCCCATGCCAAACCAGTAAGACAAAAATAGAGGCCCATCAATCCTAAGCTGGAAGCCTTGATGAAACAGAGTTGAGGAAAATGATTGAGGCCAATATTATTTTTCCCATTAAACACACCTCTTGGGTTTCCAATCTAGTACCAGTTAGGAAGAAGAATGGTGAAATCTGGTTGTGTGTGGATTTTAGAGATCTTAACAAAGCCTCACTCAAAGACCATCTCCCATTGCCATCCATGGAACAAATTCTATAGTATGTCTCAGTGTCTGATAGATTTTCTCTGTTAGATGGCTTTTCTGGTTATAACCAGGTCTTGGTTAAGGAGGAAGATCAATATAAAATAGCATTCACCACCAAATGGGGCACCATGGCATACATGAAGATGCCTTTTGGGCTATCTAACACTGGTGCTACATTTTAGAAAGCCATGGAGATGGCATTTGCTGGTTTAATGAACAAGTTTGTTCTAGTATACTTGGATGACATAACTATCTTTTCAAACAATACTAAGGATCACCTGGTTCATCTAAAGTAGATTTTTGAGAGGTGTAGAGAGTTTGGAGTTTTTCTAAATCCTAAGAAGTGCATTTTTGCTATCCATGAAGGCAGATTACTGGGGCACATTATTTCTAAACAAGGGACAACCATTGATCCTAAGAGGATAAAGGCCATCATGGCACTACCCCTGCAAGCTGACAAGAAGGGACTGCAAAGTTTCCTTGGAAGAATCAACTTCTTGAGAAGGTTCATTCCAAATGTTGTAGTACTACTTAAGCTTATGACCCAGATGCTGAAGAAGAATTCAACCTTTTATTGGACAAATGAAGGAAAAAGGTGTTTTGAGGAAGTCAAAGAAGCAATTGCCTCTACTCCTACTTTGATAAAGCCTAAATTTTCTAAAGACTTCATCCTATATTCTTTCAGGGACACTGATAGTATCTCTACCATGTTATTCCAGTAGAATGATGAGAAACATGAACTTCTAGTAGCTTTCTATAGTCAAGGCCGATATCACAATATTTTCTACATTCTTTGCATTATAATTCTTGATATTGTTCTATGTATTATGTTCAATAATGCATTTGCATTTATGCTTTTGTGTTTGAATGCCTCTATACATTTGTGATGTATCTTATCTTATGTAGGTTTTGGAGAGCATATATAAATGATGGCAATCTTATTTTTGCATTTAGATTCCTTAGATAGTGACATCTCTATATTCTTTCATAGCAGTGGGCTGATGCTATCTCACTTTTGAGGGCAACATGTTTATCTATTTGTTATTTTTGCACATGAATACTCTACATTGATATGACTATTTCCTATGTATTTGATTCCAGTGAGTGTGGCCTTCGAAACCCTAGATCATTATTACATAGTCTCCTACTAGATGTGTAGGCCTGTGGGCTAAGGCATGGTTTGTATTTTATTTGATGCTCTCAGGACTTCTACTAATCACTAGCATTGAATACATCTTATGAGCCTGAGCTTGCTACTATTTGATTTTGTAGCATCTATGTTATTGTTATACACTAAATTTGCACCTCTGATCTCAAGCTCTCTTGGTCTTGATAATCTAGTATAACATGGGAATCATCTCAAGGTTGTGGGACCTTTTGCTAATCAAGATGAGACCTCCAGGTTCTAGGCTGGTTCCTCTTGGATAATCACCTTGATTTTCTCTTAACAGGAAAGTAAAACTTTGAGGGGAAAGGGTTAGGAGGAATGCATGAAAGGGAAATAATAGAAAGAAAATCTATCCTACCAAGTGATGCACCAAAACTAGGGTTCGGATCTCAGTATAGAGGAATGAAACCAGTGACAGACTTAGGTCTAGGAGATCACAGCTTACTGAATAGGCTTGCATGAGTATTTCATTAGAGGGCCTAGAAATTAGACACAAATTATGACCTGCAAGTAGACATTCTCTTCAGCAAAAGGACACAAGAATGAGATAGAATGACAGGGGCTGAAGGACACCCATAAAATCACTTAGATTAGATCAGACACAATAGTGCACATATAGGCTAAAAGTAAAAGGGGTCAGGAAAACTAAGTATCACTAAAAACATTCATAAACTTCAATCCAATAAGAGATAAGCCAAATAGGAAAGCATAAGGATAGGAAAACATGTCACATAATACTTTGCAACATTTGTATTATCAATGAGAACTTACAAGATGTGAAAAACTAGAGAGAAAAAATGCTACAGATAGTTCTCCAAGAAAAGACTTTCTCCTTTTACAAAAATGTGAATTCTGAGCTCAAAAGGTCCAAAAAAACAATATATATAACCCTGCACGCAGGCAGGAAACAAAAATATCCCAATTAGGGCTACAGAGGTTTACAATAAAATATCCAACCCTAATTCAATCCAATCTGGCCATAAATGTACATGAAAATATCCCAACAGATCAAATATGTTTTATTTGCATGTTCACTTCATATTCATTCCTGCAAAAATCTGGCCGCCATGATCCATCTACCTTCTTGCAACTCAGGCTCGCCATAATTGCAAAAATATGATACTGTGAGATATTTGAATTTAAAAATTGATATAATGGTCAGAGGTGGCACATAAATTTCCATCGACGGTCAGTATTCAAAAATCAATCTTACTTTAAAACATGACCGTCAGATCTTTCCTCTTTACCCAGGCTCAACACTTGACTGCAAAACTAACTCGGTATTAACCCCAGGTTTTGATTTTCCTTTTGTCTCTGAATCGCTTAACTTTTTTAACTAACCCCAACTGTTCCTAGCGATTACGCAACTAAAACCACAAAACTAGGTCCACCTTGCCACTTGTCATTCTCTTATTCATTCTTGACTTCTCTATAAGCATACACCTCGACGGGCTCTAACATGGTCCCACTACAACTTAGATTCTGATCCAATGGTGGTTGCATGATCGCAAAGGCAAGGAATATTCCTTGCGAACATGCGACAACCGTTAGATCTCATTGCTGGGAAGTCTACTAGGCCCGCTCTGACGGATTGGAACAAGTCATTACCTCTAGCCAATGAGAAACTTCCATATCAGAATATGTGGCACTGGACCCACCAAAGCTTTGAAGCACTGCAAAGAAGGAAAGATCAACGGTTATCATGATTTTGCAAGGCTCTAACAGATCCTTTGCAAAATCATGACAGTCATTGATCATCTGAAATGGGACCCCACAAATTGCCTGTTGCATGATGTTAACCGATGACTACAAACTGCCACCACTGAAACTATTGATGGTTTGTCATATGGTCACATGTGGCTAGGAAGGCCCATGCGATCATGCGACCAACCATAGGAGGTTAGCCACTGACTACCACCTCGCATTGCTAACTGCCTGGATAAGCCTGCAATTAAAATAAAAGCCAGGGCACAAGAAGAAACCCCTTAGTCACATGATCGCAAAGGGTGAAAAAGGCCTATGTGATCATGCGACAACTATATGGCCATTTTCCAAAAACCAACTGGGCCCCACCTGTTAGAGTTGCACACATAAAAGAAGGTTGTCGCTAGGAAGAACTCACGTGAAGATGTGAAGAGGTCAAAAACACACAGGACTTTCAGGCCAAAAGGTAGAAAACACAGGGGGTTTTGACACCTAGCATGAAGATCAAAACAACCAAGGCCTTTGCAGATCAACCGGTAGAAAACACATAGGGCTTTCAGACTTTGAAATTTTTTTGGAAAATAGGTTTGTGGCAAAAAAAAAAATGAATGATAGGAAATTTTGGGTAGCATTTTGATGACCTCTGCGGGATGTCAGCCTGCTAGACATTTAGACTAGTTGCCCTGACAAAAATCCATTGGGCATGGAGTCATTACTAAACACAAAACTTTGACAGAGGGACAAAATTGGACCAGAAAGATAACTATGCTTGAGCACTTCTTGGCAAACAGGAACTAACCACGGAAGTAGGGAAAGAAAGAAAGAAACATATTTAAAAAATTTACAAAAGGACCTATAGAGAGGGATTAACCTCAAAGCAAGGCTTCAAGTGGAAACCATTCACTTAGATTGGCAGGGCATCTCCTTCAAGGGTTGAAAATAGAAAAGCGTTAGATCCTCTGCACTCTGTTATAACAAATGGTCCACCCCAAAAGGAATCAAACTTTGTGTGCTTGCTAGGTTTTAACCTGAACTCATCCCATTTGAGAACTACATCTCCAACCTTGAAGTTTCTGACCCTGGCTCTTTTATCAAAGCTTCTCTTTGTTTGACTCTGATGGAATGCCATATCCTACATTGATTTATCTCTTATCTCTTCTAGCTCCATCAACTGGGCATATCTGATTTGCATAGGATCACTCTCTTCAAACAAGGCATACTGAGAGGCCAAGTCCAAGGCTAGTAATTCAGTTGAAATAGATAACTTGGCCTCTCTACCATACACCAACATGTATGGGGAATTACCAATGATTTTCTTTGGAGTAATTCTATCCAGCCATAAGGCAGATTTCAATTTAGTATACTAGTCCCTCTGACTGTCTTGCAGGGTCTTTTTGATTATTCTAATCAGATTCTTATTTGTTGATTCTGCCAAACCATTCCCCTAAGGATAGTAGTTGGAACTTGTATTCAGATAAATTCCCTTCTTGACTACCCACTCTGAGACTTTGAGGCCTGTAAATGCTAATGCATTGTCTGAAACTATAGAATCTGGAATGCCAAATCTATGAATGATGTCATCATAAAAACTTAAAATAGCACTCTCATTAGCTTCTTTTAAAGAAACTGCTTCTATCCACCTAGTGAAATAATCAGTTGCAGTGATTATCCACTTGTGTCTTGCACTAGACAGATGGTTAATCATGCCAATGAAATCTATACCCCACTTCATGAAGGACTACTCTATTTTGACTGGTTGTAGGGGCAGAGCTGCAAATCTTTCTTTCCCTACAAAAATAGCACATTTGACGCATCTTCTAACATAATCATGACTATCTTTGAAGATAGATGGCCAATAGTATCCAACCCTCATGATCTTAAAAGCTGTAGTCCTAGGAGAGAAATGGCCACCAAAAGCTCCATCATGAAACTCAAATAAGACATCTGCAACCCTTTCTGAATCTATGCATCTTAGAAGGACAGCATTGTGATCCTTTCTAAAAAGAATTTCATCTATCAGCACAAAAGGAACAGATTGTAGCCTGTAATACCTCTTTTTCACTAAATCTAGGCCTACAGGACATTGTCCTATCTTCAAATAATTGATCATATTAGGCAACCGGCTAGCTGCCTCGGCTTGCTCTCCTGTAGAATGCACCACTAGAGATGCATCTATGTATTCCAATTTCTTTGAACTTCCATCCTCTTCTAGATGCTCACAAAGACCTTTTCCTCTAACTAGCTTGGTAATCTGAATATCTATGTCATATTCTATCACCTTGGTGATCCAACCAACTCTTTTTTCATTTAAGTCCTTAGAAAGAAAAAATTCTTTGACACTTGGATGAGTAGCCATCAAATGCACCTTGCTATGAGTCAACAAATGTCTAAATTTTTTGAGGCTCTTTACCACAACAAGAACATGCTTTTCTACAAAAGAGTATCTTTGTTCATACTCTTCTAAACCTTTGCCAAAGAAAGCAATAGGCTGCTCCAATCCTTCAGCATTTTCTTGAGTCAACATTGCAGATATAGCATCATGACCCCCATAAGCATAAAGGATAAAATCCTTACTGAAGTTTGAGTTTAGGAGAGTAGGAGCTTCTATTAAGGCTTTTTTAATAGCTTGAAAGTTAACCTTTCCTTCTTTGGTCCAACTGAAGGCTGAACCTTTCCTCAACATGGCTGTCAAAGGCTTGAGTAACTCTGCAATGTTAGGCAAGAATCTCCTAACAAAGTTAATCTTTCCTATGAAAGATTGGAGACTTTTCTTGTGATGCGGTAATGGTAGTTCTAAGATGGCTGCAATTCACTCAAGATCCACTATAATTCCTTCTTTGGATACTACATATCCAAATAGTTTTCCTTCATGAACTGCAAATGCACATTTCTTGGGATTAAGGGATATCCCAAATTCTCTGCATCTTTCAAAAATCTACCTCAAATGCCTAATGCGGTCTACTGCATGCTTTGAGTAGATAGTTATGTCATCCAAATAGACCAGCACAAACTTGTACACGAGGCCCTTAAAGGCCATGTCCATTTCCTTTTGAAATGTAGCACCTACATTTGACAAACCAAAGGGCATCTTCTGATATGCCATGGTTCCCCACTTGGTTGTAAATGCAGTCTTATATTGATCCTCTTCTTTCACTAACATTTGATTGTATCCTGAATAGCCATCCAACAATGAGAATCTCTCAGATCCAGAGACACATTGTAGAATTTGTTCCATAGAGGGTAGTGGATGGTGGTCTTTTAATGAGACTCTATTCAAATCCCTGAAGTCAACACATAACCTCAGCTCCCCATTCTTTTTCTTGATAGGAACAAGGTTGGAAACCCAACTAGTATGTTTGATGGGGTAGATGATGCCACTTTCTATTAGTTTGAGTACTTCCTTATGCATAAGTGGTTCAAGCTTGGGATTAACAAGCCTTTGCTTTTGCCTCATTGGTTTAGCATTAAGCTCCAATTCAATAGTGTGCTAAGCAAGGGTAGGATCAAAACCCTTGAGGTCTTCATATCCCCATGCAAAAACATCACTGAATTCTCTGAATAATTTAGTGTAAGCTTGTTTTTCCAAATTGTAGGCTCTTACCTGGCTCCAACTCTAATTCAGCACAATGTTCCTGTTGGACTACCAGGCTAGCTGTATTTTCTTAACTTCATCATCCTTGTTGAAGATAGTCTCTAAGGTGGAAAGACCTTTAGGCATCTTATTAGATCTAAGTTGTATCACTTGATCACCATAGCTCTGTGATAATCTCTTTTGATTGTGCCTTGAAAAGACATCTTCAAACAAGAACTGCAAAATTTATTCATCATTGTCAAACACTTGCCAACTAATATTATTATCTGGAATTGAAGGTCTGACAATAATCTTGATGTGCTATTGATCTACCTCTTTTGAAATGCTATTGGGAATGTTAAAATAAGATCCAATAGCAGCTAACCTATCAGCATTTTGATTTAATTTTCTAGGGATAACAATGATAATGAAAGCATGGAAATCTTCAATTGCATCCCAAACTCTATGTTTGTATGCTTTCATGACATCATTTTTGGTTGCACTCATCCCTCTTACTTGGCTGACAACAAGTTCACTGTCACCATATACTTTTAACGCTTTAAGCCCTCTTTTCCTAGCCCATTCTAGTCCATTAACTAGACCTTCATACTTTGTAGTGTTGCTGGTGCAGGAAAAGCTGAATCTAAAGGTAGTATAATACCTTTCTCCTTTTGGGGACACCAGCATAGCACCTCCACCAGAATGATGTCTACTTCTAGATCCATCAAAAAATAGCTCCTAGACCTGACTATCCCGATTATCCAAATTAGTGTATTCTTTGAGAAGGCTTGGTTCTATAGCTCCACTTTCTTGAATCAGATAACTCCCCAAACCAAAATCCCAAACAAGACTCTCTTGGATCTCTGAGGTTCTTTCATCTAGGAGAATATCAGGGATATTCTCAACTTTGGTGCTTGCTTCACTAGTGGTTGGGAAATCATTGTCATCAAATATAGGACAATTAGTATTGATGGAGTTGGACACATATGGCTCTATATGATGTATTGCTAAGGCTTCTGATTTAATGGTGACTTTGGTACCATACCTTGTATGAAAGAGCATGTGAGACCAGTCAGAAGAAAGATAACCTCCTATCTTGGCTATGAACTCCCTTGAGAGACATATGGCAAACAATGTAGGAAGATCTATGATATATATGTCAAGGAGAATGGAAAAATTAGGACTACCATGGAGAATTAGATTGGTATCCTTGGCCACACCTATAGTACTGACTGAGGATCCATCAAGTTGTGTAACCTTCTTTTGGAAGGGTTCATATTTAAGTCCTAATTGATCAGCCACTTTCTTGGGCATTATAGTGCTAGTAGCTCCACTATCTACCATACAATTATGTGCTAAAGATTTCCCAATAATTAAAGATACATAAAAGGGAGGTGGCTTTAAATTCCTACCTTGCATGGTATTGGCCTTGGAGTTTCTAGTTGGAGTCTCCTTTTCTTGATCAGCATTGACCAACACTAGTTTTGCAGTTTCTTTTGTAGGTTGAGGATTTGCTACCTCTCTCATGGCCTTCTCCAAAATTTTAGGTTGTCTTGGAATAGAAAAAGAGTCCCACATAGACATGGTGACATTCACCTTCTTCATGTTATCCAAAATACTATAAGGTGCCATAGTGTGTACCCTTTGTTGTGCTTTTGCTATGATGGGTTCTGGCTCTTTTGGAACTTGGCCCTCTTTGCTTGTGTCGACAGGGACCTCCTTGGATGTGATAGGGGCAGTCTACTATAGTGGCTCTATAGATGTAGAGGCCTTAGTACTAGAATCTTCTCTCTCCATGTTTTGGGCTCTTCTTTTTGCTCTTGTGTATGCAAAAAAAGAAGCTTCATCATTGAGTCCATTGAAATCTGGTAGCTCCCAATTGAAAAGAGCAGTCTCTTTCTCTTATGTTTCTTGTTGAGGAGCTGCCCCACTAGAAGGAGCTTCTGTTTGAACTTGTGAAGCATTTTGAACCATTAGTGCTTGGTTCATCCATCCATTAGAACACATAGCTTGATTGTGGGGCTGATTGCAAGGGAAAAACCACTCATTATCCATGGCCATATTGTTTTGACTAGGAACCATATCCCTACTAGATTTACAAAATTAAGAGGCGCAGGGTTATATGGTTGGAATGGTCTTTGACTAAAATTTTGTCTTTGCCCTTGATAGCCTCCTTGGTATGGTGGCCTATTTTGTTGATAAGGCTATCCTTGATTTTGGTATTGCTAATTAGGACCTTGGCCTTGTGATTGGAAGGGTGGCTTGATGCCTTGGTTTTGTTTCTTCAAGTTTGTGACCTCTTTGGTTAGAGTTTGCAGCAAGTTTGTCATTTCTTGTATACTAGTTTGCTGACTACTCTTCACCTCTTGGAACTCTTGGGAGAAATTTATTACAGCATGCTCCTGACCACTGGTACTAACTTGAGGTGCTGAAATTGTGGGAATAGGGGTACATGGGGGTATTTGTGTAGGTGCAATGGGCTGAAGACTAGGAAAGATAGGCATGGGAGGTCTTCTCTGTATCATACCTGCTTGGATCAAACAATTTTCAACCCTGACAATAGTGTCAAAATCTTGGGGTAAAGTGGTACCACCCATAGATTGGATCATGACAGAAATTTGGCTATTTAGACTTTGCAAGTAGTACATGAAGGCATGGTCAGCTGATGGCCTTACAAAGATTGGGATTCTATTCCATGTTTTAAGGAACCTACTATTATAATCTGTCATTTTCTCTTGAGGGTCTCTCTTTATAGTTGTTAATTGCTCAACCAGAGACAAATTATCTGATTTATCCTCAAAATGATTGCTTAATGCATCCCCTAATTCATCCCATGAAGTAATAGAACCAACAGTTAAAGTTCTAAACCACTCTAGAGCCTTACCTTTCAGAGATGCTACTAATAATTTTGTGGCCACATCCTCTTGAGTAATGTTGTGTATGCTGCAAATGGTGGTCACATCTCTTATGTGTTCAAAGGTTGTTGTCTGTCCCTCCCCTATGAAATCAAGTATACTCTTTAATGCCACTAAGGGCATATCATGATGCATTGTAAAATTTAATGGGCTCCCTTGATTGAAAGGTGCAAAGGAAAAATTTCTAGCCATTGTAGGAGGTGTCACCTGAAGGCTAACAACTATATGAGCTATATTTGCTAGATTTGGATCTTCTTCTTCTTCTAGATCTCTGGTCAGAGATCTGCCTCTTCTTCTGAAATGAAAGAGGAGAGGTCTCCTCTCTGAAGTATCAAGAGGTGTAGATTGGAATCTTCTTGCAGGAGACTCTCTCTGAGTTGTCCTACCTTTGTAACTTCTTTTCAAGGGAAATTCTAAAAATTCAGTAGGCTTTGAGCTTCTAGTCTCAATCTTTCTCATAAACCTTAGACAAGGTTGGCCTGAATCTTTGAAACTAGTGGAGTCACCAGATATACTTGATAGAACAACCTCTAAAGGTCTATATTATGCAATCTACATATTAGAGATGACATAATCTTCAACAACTAAACTTCTTTGTGTCCCATCAGGCGTGCCAGAAAATGTTATACATTGAATTTGCACCTCTGATCTCAAGCTCTCTTACTCTTGATAATCCAGTATAACATGGGAATCATCTCAAGGTTGTGGGACCTTTTCCTAACCGAGATGAGACCTCCACGTTCTAGGCTAATTCCTCTTGGATAATCACCCTGATTTTCTCTTCATAGGAAAGTATAACTTTGAGGGGAAAGGGTTAGGAGGAATGCATGAAAGGGAAATAACAGAAAACAAATCTATACTACTAGGTGATGCACCGAAACTAGGGTTCAGATCTTAGTATAGAGGAATGAAACCAGTGACAAACTTAGGTCTAGGAGATCACAGCTTACTGAATAGGCTTGCATGAGTTTCATTAGAGGGCCTAAAAATTAGACATAAATTATGACCTGCAAACAGACATTCTCTTCAGCAAAAGGACATAGGAATGAGATAGAATGACAGGGGCTGAAGGACACCCACAAAATCACTTAGATTAGATCAGACACAATAGTGCACATATAGGATGAAAGTAAAAGGGATCAGGAAAACTAAGTATCACTAAAAACATTCATAAACTTCAATCCAATAAGAGATAAGCCAAATAGGAAAGCATAAGGATAGGAAAACATGTCACAAAATACTTTGCAACATTTGTATTATCAATGAGAACTTACAAGATGTAAAAAACCAGAGAGCAAAAATGCTACAGATAGTTCTCCAAGAAAAGACTTTCTCCTTTTACAAAAATGTGAATTCTGAGCTCAAAAGGTCCAAAAAAACAATATATACAACCCTGCACATAGGCATGAAACAAAAATATCCCAATTAGGTCTACAGAGGTTTACAATAAAATATCCAACCCTAATTCAATCCAATCTGGCCATAAATGTACATGAAAATATCCTAATAGATCAGATATGTTTTGTTTGCGTGTTCACTTCATATTTATTCCTGCAAAAATTTGGCCACCATGATCCATCTACCTTCCTGCAACTTGGGCTTGCCATAACTGCAAAAATATGATACTGTGAGATATTTGAATTTAAAAATTGATATAACGGTCAGAGGTGGTGATTAAATTTCCATGGATGGTCAGTATTCAAAAATTGATCTTACTTTAAAACATGACAGTCAGATCTTTCCTCTTTACCCGGGCTTGGCACTTGACTGCAAAACTAACTCGGTATTTACCCCAGGTTTCAATTTTCCTTTTGTCACTGAATCGCTTAACTTTTTTAACTAACCCCAGCTCTTCCTGGTGATTACAGGACTGAAACCACAAAACTAGGTCCACCTTGCCACTTGTCATTCTCTTATTCATTCTTGACTACTTTGTAAGCATACACCTCGGTGGGCTCTGACACGGTCCCACTGCAACTTAGATTCTGATCCAACAGTGGTCGCATGATCGCAAAGGCAAGGAATATTCCTTGAAAACATGTGACAACCATTAGATCTCATTGTTGGGAAGTCTGTTGGGCCCGCTCTGATGGATTGGAACAAGTCATTACCTCTGGCCAATGAGAAACTTCCATATCAGAATATGTGGCACTGGACCCACCAAAGCTTTGAAGTGTTGTAGAGAAGGAAAGATCAACGGTTGTGATGATTTTGCAAGGCTGTGACAGATCCTTTGTGAAATCATGACAATCATTGATCATCTCAAATGGGACCCCACAAACTACTTGTC
This sequence comes from Chamaecyparis obtusa, assembly GCA_027943335.1. NCBI lineage: Eukaryota > Viridiplantae > Streptophyta > Pinopsida > Cupressales > Cupressaceae > Chamaecyparis > Chamaecyparis obtusa. The sequence continues at coordinate 60,818 of BSBK01013391.1, forward strand.
GCATGATGTTAATTGATGACTGCAAACTACCACCACCAAAACCATTGTCAGTTTGTCACATGATCACATGTGGCCAGGAAGGCCCATGCGATCATGCGACCAACCGTAGGAGGTTAGCCACTAACTGCCACCTCGCATTGCTGGCTGCCTAGATAAGCCCACGGTAAAAATAAAAGCCAGGGCACAAGAAGAAACCCCTTAGTGGCATGATCACAAAGGGTGAAAAAGGCCTATGTGATCATGTGACAACCGTATGGCCATTTGCCAAAAACCAACTGGGCCCCACTTGTCAGAGTTGCGCACATAAAAGAAGGTTGTCACTAGGAAGACCTGGCGTGAAGATGTGAAGAGGTCGAAAACACACAGGACTTTCGGGCCGAAAGGTAGAAAACACAAGGGGTTTTGACACCTAGCATGAAGATCAAAACAACCAAGGCCTTTGTAGACCAACGGGTAGAAAACACAGAGGGCTTTCAGACTTTGCACATTTTTTGGAAAATAGGATTGTGGCCAAAAAAAAAATGAATGATAGGAAATTTTGGGTAACAATTATATGGGGTAGTTAGGGCTTCACAGCTCCATGCCATCATAATGGCCTTGAGTCACCGAGCTTGAGAATGTGTTTCTGATAATAGCATGTGGTATTTGATCCACTGGCATGCTTGATTCAACTATACTCAAGGGTGCTATGCATTCACACCTACTGGCATGAGCTCAAGACAAACTAGGGTACGACTCATTTGATTATGTTTACTAGTTTTGTGTAATGTATGTTGGACTTGGTATTTGTTGTCATTCATTAAGATGCCCTGTGACCCGTGGGTAGGGCACTATTATGTCTATTGATCTCAATATAGCCCATGAGAAACATGGCTAGGGCATCATGTTTTTAATCACCACTGTCATCACCTTTGTTTATATTGCTGAAGCATATGTTAGATGCTAAGTGGCCCGAGCATGCGAGGGCATGATGCACCTATGCTTGAAGCCATTATTGATTTCCTCTCTTCACAGTATGGGCCTAGGCATATGTCTAACCCCCTCTGGTATTTTAGAGGGCATGACACATGGCATGCTATGTTATTCATTTGTTTCCATGCTTCATCTTCCATGTGGCCCGTGAGCAACATGGCTTAATATTATGCTGGAGATGTCAACTTGATTCATTTCATGGTAGAGTGAGTGGTTTCCACTGTGTCAACTTGATAATATGATGCATGGGTGCTTAAAACCCGTGAGCCTTTGTTTTGATCTTTGTTGATTTTCTGAGATCCTAGGTACTCATTGGCTCAACCATTATGGCAACATGTTTGTTGTCATTGACAATTGGTGTTCTCGATTGGGGGTTTGAAAATGTGAGTCCCTATCTATGATACACACTGCTTGTATATATTCTTCATGCTATGAACCGTGACCATTATGAAGCCAAAGTGTTTTGCACTTATTTATTTGAGATCACTGTTACATTGAAATTGAAACTAATCACTGATAATATCTTGAGGGCATATATTAATATGATTTCTTGGATATTTGGTGGCATGCTTTTTACTTATTGTGATCATCTTCATACTAGGAGGGCATATGTATTTGCTTGATTAAGCTCACTACTCCATATGATGGCATTCACATTGTGTTACTATTAAAACAACTGTAGACCTTGGCTTTGGTTCATCAAATAGATTTAACATGTTTCTATCATAGCACTAATGTATTGAATGCATATTGTGATACATTTGTGCTGTAATGTACCCTTTCTTAGTAAATAGACTTTGTATTCCCACCTCTCTATTTTGATAGTGATCACTATGCTTGATGAGATATATCTGATATTATATGCTTATCCTCATGGCACACTGCCATTCTATCCACTGAAAACTCTTTTGTATTTAGTCTATGATGCAGCTCCACATGTGTTCATACTATGATGTACCCCCTTGAGACTGCCAATGTTCTATTTTGAGTATATTTCATGCCATCTGAGAATGATATTGTGCATATTTGAGTATTTATTTCTCCATTTTGTTATTTGACTTGATGCACCTTGCAAGTTCTCCTCTGCATTCTGGCTGACCATGCTTCATTACCCCTCATTGATGCTACTTCATCTGGATGTACCTTGATTTGTACAATGTGTGCTCTTGGCCCTTGATGTGATCATCAACATAAAACTTGAGGTTTTCCTATCATTCATTCATTGAATTCATTGTTGGATGCTCCTTCTGTATGTGCACATGAAACAAACACATTAGTGAAAACATGGTGTCTCTTTTGTTCTTTGGAGCCTTATGCACATACCCTAAGCACAACTTTTGTTAGAGGTGCATGGATGAGTGTATGTATGCATTCTCTGATATTGTGATACCAGCCATTGCATAGATCCATTGGATCTAAACCATCTCCTCTCATTGCTTCTTACAGGTTTTGGATCTCAAGAGCTCTCTGGAAAGGACCAGATCTGGACTTCAATACCAGGCAATGTCTGGTACCCTAGTATTAATTATTTCTTTATGTATATTTTCACTCATCCATTCAATTCTGATAATGGCTATGCTCATGGCCTATGTGAGCTTAGATATATGCTTTCTTTCTTTTAGTTCTTTCCCCTTTTGTATAGTATACATATATGCATGTGTAGCATTAGATGAAATTCATTTCTTTTACTTTGATGTACTTTGCAATGAAATGAACAAAAACTTAAAGAAGATCACCTAATAAAACAAACTAGGTTATTGCAGCTCATCTAGTAATTAGGATTCCAAACTTAAGAATGAGCACAAAAAATATGACAACAATAATGAAATATTGCATATTGGCTAAGTTACAAAAGATTTGGTGAATACTAGTTACTAGATAGTAACAGTGGAAGTTGACAGAGTTAGTCTCTGTGTTTAGGAAATATCTTATAGGTGACAAAGATTCAGTGTATGTTAGCTTGAGCAATGATAGATAGGGTACTGAAGAATTTTTGATTGTCAATGCAAGGTACAAAAATCAAGATGATGTTAGCTATGGTGTGTGTTCTAGAGATACCCCTCCTAGTCAGAATTAAATGATGCAGGGATGCATCAGTTGCATCAATCTAGAGGTTTTTAGAGCCTTATCATGTTTTGGACTTGATGTAGGGATCTAATCCTCAGGGGGAGTGATCGAATGGAAGCTTACAGAATACATTTGGGTGATTCAACACCTGGTTGATGAAGATAAAGTAGAAGAATAGTTGATGACATATGGTACCCTTTTCCATTATTGTCAAAGGCAGAGAGTTGCTATGAAAAAATCCCTACTGTATGGGAAGATTGTATGGAGAGATTCTATGAGAAGGTGTACTATGAGAGTATTATTACATTACAAACCTTTGGATTGATAAAACATTGGGTTAATGGATTTTCTAACATGTTGACATCAATGCCAAAGGGGGAGATTGTTGGATAATGCTAATGCATTGTGGAGATTGTTGATATATTTAATATGTTTAATCACTACATTGAGTGATGTTGGAACTGCTATTGTTGTCATCCGTGTTTTGTCACTAATGTCAACATATGTTTCTATGAAGAGAATAGGCTAGTTATTATAGTGTACATAAACTATACAGTTGTTTCAAATTTTGCAAAGTCAGTTGTGTGTACTAAAAGGTATTTTGATTTTATATCAAAGATCACATGATGAAATATTTCATATTGGTTGAGTTACAAAAGATTTGGTGAAGATTGCTTACTGGACAGTAGTAGTGGAAGTTGACAGAGTTAGTCTCTATGTTTTGGGAATATCTTAGAGGTGATGAAGATTCAATGTATGGGATCTTGAGTAATGATAGATAGGGTACTGAAGAAGGTTTGATGGTCAGCACAAGGTACAAAAATTAGGATGGCATCAGTTGTGGCATGTGTTCTGGAGATGACATATTTGGAAGATGACTTCAAAGATGTAGCATGTATTGTGGATGATGAATATGAATTAAGGATGTCAGTCCTTGATTGTTATAATGTAATTATTGAATACTTGTTTTTGATACTGTGTGTATTGTTATACACTAAGTTTGCACCCTTGTTTCAAGCTCTCATAGTCTTGATAACCTAGTATAACACGGGAATCATCTCCAAGTTGTGGGACCTATGCTAACTGAGATGAGACCTCCATGTTCTAGGCTGGTTCCTCTTGGATAATCACCTTAGTTTGCATTTAGACATGAAAAGTAAAACTTTTGAGGGAAAGGGATAGAAGGAAAGCTTGGAAAGGGAAATGACTTGAAAGAAAACTACCTACTAGGTGATACACCAAAATTAGGGTTTGAATCTCAGTATAGAGGAATGGAATCAATGAAAGGCTTAGGTCTAGTAGGTCAAAACTTATTAAATAGGCTTGCATAAGTGTTTCATAGGAGGGCCTAAACATAAGACATAACTTATGACCTGTAAGTAGACATTCACTTCTACAACTCAGTGTAGGATTGAGACAAGATTGTTAGGGGGCTGAAGTATGCCCACAAAACATCTAAATCAGATCAAACACAATAACACACACAATTACAAAAAGTAAAAGGGATTAGGAACCCTAAGTTATCACTAAAACATCATATACTTCAATTCAATAGGAGGTAATTCAAATAAGGAAGCATAGGGACATGAAGAACTGTCACAAAATACCTCTGCAATGTTTGAATAATCAATGAAAGATTAACAACTATATAAGCCAGAGGGTAGAGATGATACCACGGATGACCCTTAAGAAAAGATGAATTTCTTCTATAATTGTCCAATTCTGAGCCCTAAGGCTCCAAAAATACAATATATACATACTCAATTGCATGTAGGCAGGAGTCAAAACCTAACTAGGGTTACATAGATTTGCATTAGAATAATGATAAACCCTAGTTCTATCAAGTCTGATCATAAATATATCTCTGCAAAATCAAAGCCGATTAGATATTGTGTGCCCATCCTTGTACTACATCGCCTACAGACAAGCAACTTGGACCTGACCAACTTTCCTGTAATTGGACATGAAATCAATAATATGGTACTTGAGAAACAAGAATTGACCCATGATGACTATCCAAACTTCTTCATCATCCCCTTCAACTGCAAATGTCTTGAAGACATAAATTCTCTGAGCTACCTCTTTGCTTTTTTATGGCTTTCTGTGAGAAACAATGGTGAAAACCCTACAGATGGATTTTAATTTGAATTTCTAACGGCTAGCCAGTCACTTTAAAACATAGTCGTTGATGTCCTTTATCTCTCAGAAAATGAATAGCTTAGATAACTTTAAAATAGTCACAAACCTTCCTTGAAAGGTCAAAAAACAGCTCAGCACACTGCAGCTAATAAAATCTCAACACGTCGGCACACTTGGTAGTTTGGCCCCACCTTGAACTTTTCCTCCTTTAAGTCATTTGGTGATTGCATGCCCAAAGACCCCTTTTTTTATTCATGAAAACCTTTGGCTTAACCCAGTCTAGTCATGCAATTCAATGAACAAGGCTTTTCGTTGAATCACTGAGTCCTTTAACTTACCCTAGTTACACTTTGCGAATGCGAGAAAACTTCATTCACATGTTCACAAGATAAACCTTAACCACTCATGAGAATCTTGGCTTACATGGTGAACTGGTGACCGAAGACCTTTGCCAGTTTATTTAGAGATTTAGGAAAAAAAACATTCACTAAATCGCTAAGTGATTTGGAGCACTGCTAAACTATTATGCGAATGAGCGAACACATGAAACCTTTATCAGAACTGCCAAACACATTCTAACCCTGGGCCCATCCACCACTTCTCATTCTTTCATTCATTCTAGCCACCCCATTAGCAAACACCTCAGCACCTCTCTGACATGGACCCACTGAAGATAAGATTCTGATCCAATGGCGAGCGCATGATCTCATAGTCTCTAAATATTCCTTTCGATCATGCACCTACCATTGATCACCTTTTAACTAGGACCCCACTAACACATTAGATCCACCTACAAATCCTCATCAGCACTTGGCAACCAATCATCTTTGAGCACATTAGCAAATGAGGACCCACCTGAGCATTCTCTGACATCAAAACAAGATCGATGGTTGGCGCATGATCTCATGGCTCTGACACAACCCATGAGATCATATGCCAGCCATCGGATCAAAAGGGACACAACTTGCCAAGCCCACTCTGACATGCTTACAAATCATCACCTTCGGCCAATAAGAAACCTCCATGTAGGATGATGTGGTAGTGGACCCACAAAAGCTTTGAAACACTGCATCACAAGGAAGGATCAATGGTTGTCACAAGATTGCAAGCCTCTGACAGACCCTTCATGAACTTATGATGACTATTGATCTTGCTGAACTGGGACCCCACATACTGAGACCACCTAAGAAATTAAGCGATCACATGACCAAAGAGAACAAACCGCCCGCTGAGTCACTAGTTGTTAAGGACTTAACCGTCTAGAATTAGATATTACGCGACCACTGCAGTCACCCAATTGCTGAAAGGAATAGATAACTGTCAAAAAACCTAGCGAATGCGTGGCTGAAGGAAATTCACTTAGTTGCTGAATGAAATACTTAACCTTAGTTTGACCTGGAGAATACGCAAATAAGGCATTCACAGAATTGCTAAACCGGAAGCTTGACCTTGAGTTCATTAAAAGAAGGCCTAACTGAGGGAAATTTGTGGAGTCACTGAATGACTTAGGGCACCGCCATTTCATTTCATGACCAGGAGAATTACTGTAGTCGCTAGTTCACCAAATAGAAAAAGGAACCACTGAAGAACTTAGAAAATTGGTGATCGAAGGAAAATATAACCCACATGGATATTGAGAACTTAAGTGGCTGATAAAGGTAACAATAAAATAAAAACTGACCAAAGGGTTTTCTAGGGTTTTTTCTTGTAACAGCTACTTTTTCAAATTTTTAAATTGCAGACTAGGGGACTAAAAGAATTGTAGAGGCCAGAGAACAAGACGTAAAGCTATGAAATTTTTAGGAACACTTGACAAGGTAAAAAAAGAGACCCTGGAATGGATTTAGCCAAATTTTCATGCACAAGAAAATTAGGGTAACATTTTGGTGATTTTTGCTGGATGTTAGCCTGCTAGACATGGAAAACTAGTGGCCTTGACATATCCATTAGGCATGGGGTCATTTAGGAACACAAAATTTTGACAGAGAGACAAAACTAGAACCAGAGGGACAAAACTATGCTCAAGCACTTCTTCAAAAGTAGGAAACTAACCTAGAAAATAGGGGAAGAAAACAAGAACATATTTACAAGAATTTACAAAGGGGGATTAACCTCAAAGCAGGGCTTCAAGTGGAAACCATTGATTGATATAGGCAAGGGAACTCCTTCAAGAGTTGATAGCTAGAAAGCATTAGATCCCTTGTACTCTATGATAACAAATGGTCCACCCTAGGATGAATCAAATTTGGTATGTCTACCAAGCTTGGATCTAAACTCATCCCACTTGAGGACTACATCCCCAACCTTGAAATTTTTGATCTTGGCTCTTTTATCAAAACTCTTCTTTGTTTGAATTTGATGGAACTCCATATCTTTCATAGATTTGTCTCTGAGTTCTTCCAATTCCATGAGCTGAGCATATCTGATCTACAAGGGATCTCCTTCTTCAAATAGGACATATTGGGTGGCCAAGTCCAAAGTTGGCAATTCAGTTGAAATGGACAACTTGGCCTCTTTACCATATACTAGCATGTAAGGAGAATTACCAATGATTTTCTTTGGAGTAATTCTATCTAACCATAAGGCAGACTTTAGTTTGGTATGCCAATCCCTCTGGTTGGCTTGTAGAGTCTTCTTGATTATCCTAATCAAGTTCTTGTTTGTTGATTCTACCAAGCCATTGCCTTGGGGGTAGTAATTTGAACTGGTATTCAGATAGATGCCATTCTTGACTGCCCACTCTGATACTTTAAGGCCTGTGAATGCTAATGCATTATCTGAAATTACTGAATCTGGAATGCCAAATCTATGAATTATGTCATCATAAAAACCCAACATAGCATTCTCATTGGCTTCTTTTAATGCAACTACCTCTATCCACCTAGTGAAATAATCTATTGCAGTGATTATCCACTTATGTCTTGCACTAGATGGAGGATTGATGATGCCAATGAAGTCTATGCCCCACTTCATGAAGGGTTTCTCTATTCTGATTGGCTATAAGGGCAAGGCTGAAAGCCTTTCTTTTCCTACAAACGTGGCACACTTGACGCATTTTCTCACATAATCATGGCTATCCTTGAAGATAGATGGCCAATAGTATCCAACCCTCATGATTTTAAAAGTAGTAGTCCTAGGATAAAAGTGACCTCCAGAAGGTCCATCATGAAACTCAAATAGGATGTCTGCTACCTTTTCTAAATCTATGCATCTTAAAAGGACACCACTGTGATCCTTTCTGAAAAGAACTTCATTTATCAGCACAAAAGGAATAGATTGTAGTCTATAATACCTCCTTTTTTTTGAATCTAGGCCTGTAGGACATTGTCCTATCTTCAAGTAATGAACCATGTTAGTGTTATACACTAATTTTGCACCCTTGTTTCAAGCTCTCATAGTCTTGATAACCTAGTATAACATGGGAATCATCTCTAGGTTGTGGGACCTATGCTAACTAAGATGAGACCTCTAGGTTCTAGGCTAGTTCCTCTTGGATAATCACCTTAATTTGCTTCTAGACATGAAAAGTAAATTTTTGAGGGAAAGGGATAGAAGGAATGCTTGAAAAGGAAATGACTTGAAAGAAAACTACCTACTAGGTGATACACCGAAAATAGGGTTTGGATCTCAGTATAGAGGATGAAATTAATGAACAAATTAGGTCTAGGAGGTCACAACTCATTGAATAGGCTTGCATAAGTTTTTCATAGAAGGGTCTACAATAGAAAGAGGTTATTCAGGGAAAAGAAGGATTTCACAAAAAATAGCATTGCTGATGGATTTAGACACAATTTATGACCTACAAACAAACATTCACTTCTACAACTCGGCATAGGAATGAGACAAGATTGTTAGGGGGTTGAAGTATACCCACAAAAGCATTCACATCCAATCATCCACAATAGAACACAATAGTTGTAGAAAGAGAGAGGGATCAGGACCCCTAAGATATCACTAAAAATAGCATATACTTTAATCCAATAAGAGATAATTCAAACAAGGAAGCATAGGGACATGAAGGATTATCACAAAATACCTTTGCAATGTTTGAATTATCAATGGGAACTTTAAAACTATATAAGCTAGAGGGTAGAATTGATAACACAAATGAACCTTAAGAAAAGGTGAATTTCTTCTACAATTGTCCAACCCTAAGCTCAAAAGCTCCAAAAATACAATATATACATACTCAACTACATGAAGGCAAGAGTCAAAAACCTAACTAGGGTTACAAAAGATTTTCCTTAAAATAATAGCTAACCCTAACTCAATCAAGTTTGATCATAATTGTATCTCTACAACATCATGGCCGTTCAGATATTTGAGTTTACATGTCCATCCCTCTACCTCATTTGCCTGCGGACAAGCAACCTGGATCCATCAACTTTCTTGCACAAATTCTTGCCATGAATGCTCAAATTGGTACTCTCAAAAAGAAAGAAATGACCAAAGATAGCCACCCAGACCCCTATCATCATTTTCCTCAACTGCAATCATCCTTGAAACATAAATTTTTAGCTACCCAGTTTGTCGCAACTGACCATTGGATCAAAACCTAGCAAAAAACCCTATAGAGAATTATTTAAAATTTGAATATTAATGGCTAACCAGGTGGCGTCACACCTTTCCTCCATCAACAACCATCATTTAAATCTCAATCTCCTTTTAAAACATGATCGTTAGATCTTATTTACCTAGGAACCATTCATCTATAGAATTAACCCCAAGTTCACCTCGGGTTACCTTTCCCTTCAGTCATAGAGTCATTTAAACCTTTAGTTGACCCTGGTTAAGTTTGGCGAAACAAAAATGATCTTTAGTCATAGATTCATGGAATACTCTTAACCTTGGGCCCAGAACCACCACATGTCATTCTTTTATTCACCCTTGACTGCTTTGTAGGCATACACCTCAGCAAGCTCTGACATGGTCCCACTATAGCTTAGATTCCAATCTAATGATGGGCGCATGATCTTATATGTCAGAAAGATTCCTTGCACTTTTACGCCAGCCATAGATCTTTATTAGACCAGGACCCTTCTAAGAAATGGACCCACTAAAAATCTAGTCATCACCACATAGACTAATCAAATGATTCACACATAAGCCCATCTGACAACACAGACCCACGACTTGCAGAAGGAGCATCAGATGGTTGTTGCAAGATCAAAAAGGGCTTGGAAGATCCATTTCAATCAAGAAACAACCATAGATCTTCAATCTATTGACATCTCTATAGATACTCTGACATGGTCCTACCAAAAAATCCCAGCTGTCATCTGACTGACCAATGAAGAATGAGCACGTTAGAAACCAAGGACCCACCTGACAGAGCTCAGAGATAAAGCAAGATCAACGGTTGTCACATGATCACAAGCAATATTCTAGGCCCTTGCAATCATGTGACCACCATTGGATTGAAAGGAAAGGCAGCCCACTGGGCCCCTACTGACCTATCTCCACGCTATACTCTCACCAACCAATCAGATGCCACCCCCTTGGATACACGTAGCACACTTCTTGACAATGGCCCCATTGACAAAATACTACGCAGGAGGAAAAGGAAGATCGATGATTGTCACAAGATCTCATGGAATCTTTTGAGGCCATGAGATCATGTGACAACCATAGATCTTGGATCTTGATTTGGCCGCTGAACCAAGACCGCCAACCGAAATGGTAATCGCTCACCAAATCACAAAGTGTTAAGGGGTTAATCATTGGGAATCAGAGATTTGGTGACTGAAGGATTTTAAAATGCACAAGTGAAATGAAGGGACTTAAGTGGTTGAATAAAGTAACATGAAAATATAATAGGCCAAAAGGAGTTTAGGGTTTTCTAACACAATGGCTAGTTTTATGAATATTTTTAAGGACTTTTCACCTAGCCAAGGACCTAGAAATAGTTGCAAAGACCAGGGGGGGATAGATAAAGCCATGAAACTTTGCAGAGTGCTTGGAAAGATAAAAATGTAGACCTTGAAATGGGAATTGGCCAAATTTTCATGCATATGAAAAATTAGGGTAACATTTTGGTGATTTCTGCTGCATGTCAGCCTGCTAGACATGGAAAACCAGTGGCCTTGACATATCCATTGGGCATTTGGGCATTACTAAGCATAAAAACTTTGACATAGAGATAAAACTAGAACTAGAGACTTCTTGTGCACAGGCACTTCTTGAAAAGTAGGAAACTAACCTAGAAAATAGGGAAAGAAAGTAGAAAAACACATTTACAAGAATTTACAGAGAGGGATTAACCTCAAAACATGGCTTTAAGTGGAAACCATTTACTTAGATAGGCAAGGGAACTCCTTCAAGATTTGATAGTTGAAAAGCATTAGACCCCTTACACTCTATTATAACAAATGGTCTTGTTACCCTAATCTTCATATCCATGCAAATTTGGCTAAAACCTATCCCCAAGTCTCTGTTTTCACCTTGCTAGGCATCCCTAAAATTTTCATGGATTTATCTCTTGTTTCTTGGCCTCTGTAATCTCTTTAACTCTCTAGTCTTTAGGTAAAAAAAATAATAAAACTAGCCGTTATTGGCCAAACCCTCAAAAAAACCCTAGGCCTTGTTATAATTTGTTGTTACTTTATCGCCAACTTAAGTGTCTTCAAAACCCATGTGCGTAATATTTCCTTTCGATCACCGATTTGCTAAGTCTTTTGGTGGTTACCCTTTTCTCTCAATGAATTGGTGATTTCAGTGGTTCTCATAATTGCTAAGTGTTTGGTGGTTAGGTCTAAGTATCTTGCGACTCAACAAATGGTCACTTTTCTTCAGTTGGGCAATCGCTCAATATTACTCAGGGTTAGCTTTTGACTCAGTGATTTAGTGAAGACCTTTGTTCATGTATTCTCTAAGTTTAAGCATGGTTCCTTGAAGTATTTAGCAAATAGGAGATTGCCTTCAGTCACTAAGTTGCTAGGTCAAAGTGGGGTTAGTTCTCTAGGTGGGTGATGTGTTAGAGTGGGGTCCTAGTTAGGAAGATCTAATGGATGGCGTATCTTCGCATCGGCCATTGTCAGAGCATGAGATCTTCAGATGGCCATCAATCTTTTCTTTTGTGTAGTGCTTTAGAGTTTAGTGGGTCCACTACCACATTGTCCTACTTGGAGGCTTCCTATTGGTCGAGAGATGATGACTTGTATTTTGTCAGTGGGCCCAGTTGTTAGTCTTCTTTTGATCTAATGGCTGTCATGTTTTCTCATGAAAATTGTCAAAGGTATGATATTTTCAGACAACCATTGATTTCTCCTGGTGATGTAACTCTTCATGCCTGGCTGGTCCAATCCTACATGTATATGAATGGTGGCTTCTAATTGGTCCACATAATGGTGATTAGGCATATGTCAGTGGGTCCTGATCCTTTGGGAGGTTAAAGTATAGCAAGATCTTGTGGTTGTCACTATGCCACTGGGATAAGATGCACACTATTTAAGTCAATGTTTTAGTGACAACCATCTGATGCTCCCTCTGTAGATCATGGGTCCGAGTCTGTCAAGTGTACTGACTTGCTCAAATTTGATTGGTTGCTACGTGCTGATGAAGATTTCCAGGTGGGTCTATTTGTCAAAAGGGGTTTTGACTTCAAAGAGATTAGTGGCTGGCATAAAGGTGCAAGGAATATTTGGTAGCCATGACATCATGCACTTGTTGTTAGATCAAAATCTTATCTTTAGTGGGTCCATCGTCAGAAGGCTTGCCAAGGTGTCTACTGATTTGGTGGTCAGAACAAATAGAAAATTGACATTTGGAGATGGGCCCAGATTTGACAAAATATTTGGTGGCCCTGATAACTTCTCTTTGGTCACTCATTCATGGAAAAGTTTAGCACTACTCTGAATAACTTGGTGATTTAGTGAACACATTGTTCACTGAATCTCTAAATAGATTGGCAAGGGTGGGAAGTATTCAGTGAATCAGTGAATAAAAAGATTTCCCTTGTTCGCTTAATGTAACTAGGGTTACTAGAAAGACCCAACGATTTAGCAAAAAGCCTTGTTTTCTGAATCACTTAACTAGACCAAGGTTACGAAAAGGATTCCATGAGTTAGAAGGAGTTATTTAGTCCCGTAGTTGCTGAATGACTTAAAGGAGGAAGAGTTCAAGGTGGGTCCAAAATAATAGATATGCTGATGTGCTCAGTTCTCATTGGTCATGATATGCTAATATAGACTCTGACTTTTCAAGAAGGTTTACGACTATTGTAAAGTTGATCTGAGCCATCGATTTGCTAGGAAGAAAGGGATATCGATGGGCATGTTTTAAATGACCGGCTAGCCGTTAGTTTTCAAATTCAAATATGTCTAAGAGGGTTTTCCACCAGTATTTTATTTGCAAGCCACAAGCATTGAGGTAGCTCAAAAAATTTATGTCTCCAGGACATTTGTAGTTGAAAGAAGATGATGAGGAAGTCTGGGTGGCCATCAAGGGTCGATTCTTGTCTCAGAAAGGTACCAGCTTGAGCATTCATGGTGAGACTTTGTGCAGGAAAGTAGATGAATCTAGGTCACTTGTCTGTAGGTTGATGTAGTACAAGGATGGGCACACAAACTTGAGGTCTGATCAGCCATATTTTTGTAGAGTTACATTCATGATTAGACTTGACAGATGTAGGGTTTATTATTCTAATGTAAAATCCATGAAACCCTAGTTAGGTTTTGCTCCTACCTGTGTGCAGTTGAGTATGTATATATTGTATTTTTGTAGCCTTAGTGCTCAGAGTTGGACAATTTGTAGAAGAAATTCACCTTTCTTAAGGGTCATCTATGGTATCATCTCTACCCTCTAGCTTATATAGTTGTATTTCTCCCATTGATTATCTAAACACTAGAGAAGTATTTTGTGACAATTTCTCATGTCCCTATGTTTCCTTGTTTATATTCTCTCTTAATTGAATTGAAGTATATGTATGTTTTGAGTGATATCTCAGGGTTCTTGATCCCTCTCTCTTTTTTTAATTATTGTGTGTTATTATGTTTGATCTAATTTTGATGTTTTGTGGGTATACTTCAGCCCCCTAATGGTCTTGTCTCAATCCTACACTGAGTTGCAGAAGTGAATGTCTGCTTGCAGGTCATAGGTTGTGTCTTATGTTCAGGCCCTCCTATGAAATACTTTTGCAAGCCTCTTTAGTGAGTTGTGATCTCCTAGACTTGAGTTGTTCATTTGATTTCATCCTACATACTAAGATCCAAATCCTAGTTTCAGTGCATCATCTAGTAGGTAGTTTGCCTTCCAGTCATTTCCTTTCAAGCACTCCTATCCCTTTCCCTCCAAGGTTTACTTTCATGTCTAGAAGAAAATTAAGGTCATTATCCAAGAGGAACTATCCTAGAACCTAGAGGTCTCATCTCAGTTAGCAAAGGTCCCACAACCTAGAGATGATTCTCATGTTATACTGAGTTATCAAGACCGAGAAAGCTTGAAACAAAGGGTGCAAACTTAGTGTTTAACAATTTTGGCACACCTGGTGGGACTACTAAAAGATTAGATTAATGTTCAAAGGTGTTCCTATTATTTCATCTACAAAAGGATAAAGAAGTTTAGTATACAAGGACTATCAGTATATGCTCAAGCTCAAGTACACCCCACCTTGGTCCCACTGTATATCAATTCTGGCATGCCAGGTGGGACTACTAAAAGGAAGTTCATTGTTTAAAAGATATGTTATCTCTGATATACAGATTGCATAAAATAGGCTTTTAGAAGTCATTCTACCAAGTATATCTAGTGACTCCACTGATTTCAAAAATCCAGGCTACCTTGTTCAAGGTTTATGAGAAAGATTGAGACTAGAAGCTCAAAGCCTACCCAATTTTTAGTGTTTCCCTCAAGAAGAAGTCACAAGGGTAGGTCAACTCAAAGAACATCCCCTGCAAGGAGATTTCAATCAACACCTCTTGATACTTCAAAAAGGAGACCTTCTCCCTTTCATTCGAGAAGAAGAGGTAGATCTCTAACTAGAGATCTAGAAGAGGATTCAAATCTAGTAGCAAATACAACTCACATAGTTGTTAATCTCCACATTCCAACTACTACAATGGCTAGACCATTTGCATTTGCACCCTTTAATTAGGGTAGCCCAATAAAATTTTCTCAACATCATGATGTGCCTTTGGTGGCACTTAAGAGTATACCTGATTTCAATGGTGAAGGGCAGACAACTACTTTTGAGCACATAAGAGATGTGACAACCATTTTTAGCATACACAACATTACTCAAGAGGATGTGGCCACAAAATTGTTAGTAGCCTCTCTAAAAGGTAAGGCTCTAGAATGATTTAGAACTCTAACTGTTGGTTCCATTACTTCATGGGATGAGTTACGGGATGCATTAAGTAAACATTTTGAGGATAAATCAGACAACTTGTCTCTAGTTGAGTAGTTAACAACTATTAAGAGAGACCCTCAAGAGCAAATGATAGATTACAATAGTAGATTCTTGAAAACATGGAATAGAATTCCAATCTTAGTAAGACCATTAGCTAACCATGCTTTTCTATACTATTTGCAAAGTCTGAACGGTCAAATCTCTATCATGATCCAGTCCATGGGTGGTACTTCTTTACCCTAGGCCTTTGACATAGTTGTCAAGGCTGAAAATTGTTTGATCCAAGTAGGCATGATTTCTAGAAGGCCACCAATGCCCATTTTTCCTAGCCTTCAACCCATTGAACCTGCCCAAGTACCCCCATTTACTCCCATCCCCACCATAGCAACACCTCAGGATAGTACCATTGGTCAAGAACATGCTAAGGCAAGTTTCTCTCAAGAGTTGCAAGAAATCAAAAGTAGCCAAGCAACTAGCATACAAGAAATGACAAACTTGTTGCAGACCTTGACTAAAGAGGTTACAAATTTGAAGAAACAAGGTCAGGGAATCAGCCTCATAATCAGCCTCATAATCAGGCCACATGTTCAAATGGATGGATGAACCAAGCTCTAATGGTTCAAAGTGCCTCACAAGCTCAATTAGAGGCTTCATCCAGTGGTTCAGTGCCTCAACAAGAACCACAAGAGCATGAGACTGCTCTCTTTAATTGGGAGCAACCAGACTTCAATGGAGTAAATGATGAAGTTGTTTTTGTCACCTATACAAGAGCAAAGAGGAGAGCTCAAGACATGGAGAGAGCATAATCCAATGCTAAAGCCACTACATCTACAAAGCCAGTGCAAAAACCTGCTCCCATCACACCTACGGAGACTCCTATCATTACAAGCAAAGAAGGCCAAATTTCAAAAGAGGTGGAGCCCATCATGCC
This sequence comes from Chamaecyparis obtusa, assembly GCA_027943335.1. NCBI lineage: Eukaryota > Viridiplantae > Streptophyta > Pinopsida > Cupressales > Cupressaceae > Chamaecyparis > Chamaecyparis obtusa. The sequence goes on from BSBK01013391.1 coordinate 77,272, forward strand.
AAAGGCACAAAAAAGAGTACACACTATGACGCCTTTTAATATTGTTGATAACATGAAGAAGGTGAATGTCATCATGTCCATGTGGGACTCTTTGGCTCTTCTAGGATGACCTAAAATTTTGAAGAAGGCCATGGCGGAGGTGACAACTTGTTAGCCTACAAAAGAAGCTGCAAAGCCAGTGTTGATTAACACTAATCAAGAAAAGGAGGCTCCAAGTAGCAACTCCAAAGGCAATGCCACACAAGGTAGGAATTCAAAGCCACCTCTCTTTTATGTATCTCTAATTATTGGAAAATCTTTAGTACATAATTATATGGTAGATAGTGGAGCTACTAGCACTATAATGCCTAAGAAAGTGGCTGACCAATTAGGACTAAAGTATGAACCCTTCCAAAACAAGGTAACACAACTTGATGGATCTTTAGTCAATACTATAGGTGTGGCTAAGGATATCAGTCTGATCCTTCATGCTAGTCCTAATTTTTCAATCCTCCTTGATATATATATCATAGATCTCCCTGTATTATTTTCTATATGTCTTTCAAGGGAGTTTATAGCTAAGATAGGAGGCTACCTATCTTCTCATTGGTCTCACATGTTATTTCATATAAGATATGGGACCAAGGTCACCATTCAGTTAGAACCATTAGCAGCACACCATATAGAACCATATGTGTCTGATGCCATCAATGTAAACTGCCCTATATTTGATGACAATGTCTTTCAAACCATTAGTGAAGTGAGCAAAAAGATAGAGAGTATCCCTGATATTCTTCTAGATGAAAGAGCTTCAGAGGCCCAAGAAAATCTTGTTTGGGATTTTGGTTTGGGAAGTTATTTAATACAAGAGAGTGGAGCCATAGGACCAAGCCTTCTCAAAGAAGATATTGATTTAGAGGATCAGAGCAATCAGGTTTGGGAACTATTTTTTGATGGAGCTAGAAGTAGACATGGTTCTAGTGGTGGTGCTATGCTAGTGTCCCCAAAAGAAGAAAGGTATTATACTACCTTTAGATTTAGTTTCTCTTGCACTAGAAATACTATAGATTATGAAAGCTTAGTCAATGGACTAGAGTGGGCTAGAAGAAGATGGATTAAAGCCTTAAAAGTTTATGGTGATAGTGAGTTATTTGTCAGCCAAGTAAGAGGGATAAGCGCAACAAAAAATGATACTTTGAAAGCATACAGGCATAGAGTTTGGGATATGATTGAAGACTTTTATGCTTTCAATATTGTTTCTATCTCTAGGAAATTAAACCAAAATGTAGATAGGTTGGATGCTGTTGGATCCCAATATGACATTCCAAATAGCATTTCAAAAGAGATAGATCAATAGCATATCAAAGTGATTTTCAGACCTTCTATTCCTGATAACAATGTCAATTGGCAGGTGTTTGACAATGATGAACAAATTCTGTAGTTCTTGTTTGAAGAAGATGTCTTTTCAGACTACAATCAAGATAGGCTATCAAAAAACTATGGTGATCAAGTGATACAACTCAAGTCCAATAAGATTCCTAGAGGTCTTGTTACATTAGAGACTATCTTCAACAAGGCTAATGAAGTTAAGAAGAACAAAGCTGGCCTGGTAGTCCAACAAGAACATTGTGTTGAACTAGAGTTGGAACCAAGTAAGAGCTTACAATTTGGAAAGGTGAACACTGAATTGGAAAAGAAAGCATACACTTAGTTATTCAAAGAATTCAGTGATGTTTTTTCATGGAAATATGAAGACCTCAAAGGTTTTGACCCTGCCCTTGCTCAACACACTATTGAATTAGAACCCAATGCCAAACCAGTGAGGCAAAAGCAAAGGCCTATTAATCCCAAGCTTGAGCCACTTAGCATAAAGAAGTACTCAAACTAATAGAAAGTGGTATCATTTACCCCATCAAGCATACTAGTTGGGTTTCCAACCTTGTTCCAGTCAAGAATAAGAATGGGGAGCTAAGGTTATGTGTTGACTTCAGGGATCTTAATAGAGCTTCTCTAAAAGACCGCCATCCATTACCCTCCATGGAAAAAATCTTACAAAGTGTCTCTAGATCCGAGAGATTTTCATTATTGGATGGTTATTTAGGATACAATCAGATCTTAGTGAATGAAGAGGATCAATATAAGACTGCATTTACAACCAAGTGGGGAACCATGGCCTATCAAAAGATTCCCTTTGGTTTGTCAAATGCAGGTGCTACTTTTCAAAAGGAAATGGATTTGGCCTTTAAAAGCCTTATGTACAAATTTGTGCTGGTCTATCTGGATGACATAACTATCTATTCAAAGAATGCATTAGATCACATCAAACATTTGAGGAAGATCTTTGAAAGGTGTAGAGAATTTGGGATATCTCTTAATCCCAAGAAATGTGTGTTTGTAGTTCATGAGGGAAAACTGTTGGGATATGTAGTATCCAAAGAAGGAATCACAATAGATCCTGAGATAATTGTAGCTATCCTAGAGCTACCCCTACCACATAACAAGAAAAGTCTCCAATCTTTCATAGGAAAGATTAATTTTGTTAGGAGGTTCTTGCCTAACATTGCAGATTTACTCAAGCCTTTGATAACCATGTTAAAGAAGAGTTCAACTTTTAGTTGGACCAAAGAAGGGAGAGTCAATTTGCAAACTATCAAAGAGGCCTTAAAAGAAGCCCCTACTCTCCTAAACCTAAATTTCAATAAGGATTTTATCCTTTATGCTTATGGAGGTCATGATTCCATATCTGCAATGTTGACCCAATAAAATTTAGATGGATTGGAGCAGCCTATTGCTTTCTTTAGCAAAGGTTTAGAAGAGTATGAATAGAGATACTCTTTTCTAGAAAAAAATGTACTTGCTATGGTAAAGAACCTTAAAAAGTTCAGATATCTATTGACCCATAGTAGGGTACACTTGAAAGTTACTCATCCAAGTGTCAAAGAGTTTTTTCTTTCCAAGGACCTTAATGAAAAAAGAGCTGGTTGGATCACCAAGGTGATGGAATATGACATATATATTCAAACTACCAAGCTAGTTAGAGGGAGAGGTCTTTGTGAACATTTGGCAGAGGATGAAAGTTCAAAGAAATTATAAAAAATGGATGCATCTTTGGTGGTGCATTCTATAGAAGAACAAGACAAGGCAACAAGTTGGTTGCCTAATATGATCAATTATTTAAAGATAGGACAATATCCTAGAAGTTTGGATTTAGAAAAAAAATGTATTATAGATTACAATCTATTCCTTTTGTGCTGAATGATGAGGTTCTTGTTAGAAAGGATCACAATGGTGTCTTTTTAAGATGCATAAAGTCAGAAAAGGTAGTAGATGTCCTATTTGAGTTTCATGATGGACCTTCTGGAGGTCACTTCTCTCCTAGGACTATTAGTTTTAAAATCATGAGGGTCAGATACTATTGGCCATCTATCTTTAAAGATAGCCATGATTATGTGAGAAAATGCATCAAGTGTGCCATGTTTGTAGGAAAGGAAAGGCTTGCAGCCTTGCCCCTATAGCTAGTCAGAATAGAGCAGCCCTTCATGAAGTGGGGTATAGATTTTATTGGCATGATCAATCCTCCATCTAGTGTAGGACATAAATGGATAATTACTACAACAGATTACTTCACCAGATGGATAGAGGCAATGGCATTAAAAGAGGCCAATGAGAGTGCCATCCTAGGCTTTTATGATGATATAGTTCATAGGTTTGGCACTCCTGATTCCATAATTTTAGATAATGCCTTAGCATTCACAGGCCTCAAAGTCTCAGAGTGGGTAGTCAAGAATGTCATCTATCTGAATACTAGTTCTAATTACTATCCTCAAGGCAATGGCATAGTAGAATCTACCAATAAGAACTTGATTAGGATAATCAAGAAGACCCTACAAGATAATCAGAGAGATTGGCATACTAAGTTGAGGTCTGTATTATGGTTAGATAGAATTACCCCAAAGAAAATCATTGGTAATTCTCCTTATGTGCTATTGTATGGCAGAGAGGCTAAGTTGTCTATTTCAACTGAATTACCAACTCTGGACTTGGCTACTCAATATGCCCTATTTGAAGAAGGAGATCCTTTGTAGATCAGATATGCTCAGTTCATGGAATTGGAAGAACTCAGAGACAAATCAATGCAAGATATGGAATTCCATTAGATTTAGACAAAGAGGAGTTTTGACAAAAGAGCCAGGGTCATAAATTTCAAAGTTGGAGATGTGGTCCTCAAATGGGATGAGTTCAGATCCAAACCTGGTAGGCACACAAAATTTGATTCATTTTGGGGTGGACCATTTGTTATAACAGAGTGCAAGGGGTCTAATTCTTTCCAGCTATCAAATCTTGAAGGAGATACCTTTCCAATATCAGTAAATGGTTTCCATCTGAAGCCCTATTTTGAGGTTAGTCCCTCTCTTTAAATTCTTATAATGTTTCCCTACTTTCTTTCCCTACTTTCTAGGTTAGTTTGCTTGTTTTCCAAGAAGTGCTTGTGCACAAGTTTGTCTCTGGTCCCATTTTTGTCTCTGTCAAAGTTTTGTGTCCTTGTTATGACCCCATGCCCAATGGATATGTCAAGGCCACTGATCTATGTCAAGCAGGTTGACATCTAGTAGAAATTGCCAAAATGTTACCCTAATTTTCATATCCATGCAAATTTGGCTAAAACCTATCCCCAAGTCTCTATTTTCACCTTGCCAGGCATCTCTAAAATTTTCATGGATTTATCTCTTGTTTCCTGGCCTCTGCAATCTCTTTAACTCTCTAGTCTTCTAGTCAAAAAATTCAAGAAACTAGCCGTTATTGGCCAAACCCTCAAAAAAACCCTAGGTGTTATAATTTGTTGTTACTTTATTGGCAACTTAAGTGTCTTCAAAACCCATGTGCGTAATATTTCCTTTCGATCATCGATTCACTAAATCTTCTAGTAGTTACCCTTTTCTCTCAGTGAATTGGTGACTGCAGTGGTTCTCATAATTACTAAGTGTTTTGCGGTTAGGTCTAAGTATCTTGTGACTCTACGAACGGTCACTTTTCTTGAGTCAGGAAATCACTCAATATTACTCAGGGTTAGCTTTTGACTCAACGATTCAGCGAAGACCTTTGTTCATGTATTCTCTATGTTTAACTATGGTTCCTTGAAGTATTTAGCGAATAGGAGATTGCCTTTGGTCGCTAAGTCACCAGGTCAAAGTGGGGTTAGTTCTCTAGGCAAGTGATGTGTCAGAGTGGGGTCCTGGTCAAGAAGATCTAATGGATGGCATATCTTTGCATCCGCCATTGTCAAAGCATGAGATCTTTAGATGGCCGTTGATCTTTTCTTTTATGCAGGGCTTCAGAGTTTAGTGGGTCCACTGCCATGTTGTCCTACTTGGAGGCTTCCTATTGGTTGAGAGATGATGACTTGTATTTTGTCAGTGGGTCCTATTGTCAGTCCTCTTTTGATCTAACAGCTACCATGTTTTCTCATGAAAAGTGTTAGAGGTATGCGATTTTTAGAGAACCATTGATTTCTCCTAGTGATGTAACTCTTTATGCTTGGCAGGTCCACTACTATGTGTATACAAATGGTGGCTTCTGATTGGTCCACATAATGGTGATTAGGCATATGTCAGTGGGTCCCGATCTTTCAGGAGGTTAAAGTACAGCAAGATCTTATGGTTGTTGCTACACCGTTGGGATAAGATGCATGCTATTTAAGTCAGTGGTTTAGTGACAACCATCTGATGCTCCCTCTATAGATCATGGCTCCGAGTCTGCTAGGTGTGCTAACTTGCTCAAATTTGATTGGTTACTATGTGCTGATGAAGATTTCTAGGTGGGTCTATTTGTCAGAAGGGGTCCCTGCTTTAAAGAGATCGGTGGCTGGCGTAAAGGTGCAAGGAATATTTGGTGGCCATGAGATCATGCGCCCACCATTAGATCAGAATCTTATCTTTAGTGTATCTATCATTAGAAGGCTTGCTGAGGTGTCTGCTGATGGGGTGGTCAAAACAAATAGAAAATTGACATGTGGAGATGGGCCTAAGTTTGACAAAATATTTGGCGGCCTTGATAACTTCTCTTTGGTCACTCATTCACGAAAAAGATTAGTAGTGCTCTGAATAACTTGGCGATTCAATGAATGCTTTGTTCACTAAATCTCTAAATAGATTGGCAAGGGTGGGAAGTATTCAACAAATCAATGAAAAAAGAGATTTCCCTTGTTCTCTTAATGTAACCAGGGTTATTAGAAAGACCTAGTGATTTAGTGAAAAGCCTTGTTCGCTGAATCACTTAACCAGACTAGGGTTACGAAAAGGATTCTACCAATTAGAAGGAGGTCTTCAGTCACATAGTCACTGAATGACTTAAAGGAGGAAGAGTTCAAGGTGGGTCCAAAATAATAGATATGCTGATATGCTCGGTTCTCATTGTTTACGATATGCTGATATAGACTCTAACTTTTCAAGAAGGTTTATGACTATTGTAAAGCTGATCTGAGCTATCCATTTTCCAGGAAGAAAGGGATATCGACGGGCACATTTTAAATGACTAGCTAGCCGTTATTTTTCAAATTCAAATATGTCTAAGAGGGTTTTTCACCGGTATTTGATTTGCAGGCTACAAGCAGCAAGGTAGCTCAAAAAATTTATGTCTCTAGGACATTTTTAGTTGAAAGAAGATGATGAGGAAGTATGGGTGGCTGTCAAGGGTCAATTCTTGTCTTAGAAAGGTACCAGCTTGAGCATTCATGGAGAGACTTTGTGCAGGAAAGTAGATGAATCTAGGTCGCTTGTTTGTAGGTTGATGTAGTACAAGGATGGGCATGCAAAATTGAGGTCTGATCGGCCATATTTTTGCAGAGTTACATTCATGATCAAACTTCACAAATGTAGGGTTTATTATTCTAAAGTAAAATCCATGAAACCCTAGTTAGGTTTTGCTCCTGCCTACGTACAGTTGAGTATGTATATATTGTATTTTTGGAGCCTTAGTGCTTAGAGTTAACAATTTGTAGAAGAAATTCACCTTTCTTAAGGGTCATCTATGGTATCATCTCTACCCTCTAGCTTATATAGTTGTATTTCTCCCATTGATTATCTAAACACTATAGAAGTATTTTGTGACAATTTCTCATGTCCCTATGCTTCCTTGTTTATATTCTCTCTTAATTGAATTGAAGTATATGTATGTTTTGAGTGATATCTCAGGGTTCCTGATCCCTCTCTCTTTCTGTAATTATTGTGTGTTATTGTGTTTGATCTAATTTTGATGTTTTGTGGGTATACTTTAGCCCCCTAATGGTCTTGTCTCAATTCTACACCGAGTTGCAGAAGTGAATGTCTGCTTGCAGGTCATAGGTTGTGTCTTATGTTCAGGCCCTCCTATGAAATACTTTTGCAAGCCTATTTAGTGAGTTGTGATCTCCTAGACCTGAGTTGTTCATTTGATTTCATCCTACATATTGAGATCCAAACCCTAGTTTTGGTGCATCATCTAGTAGGTAGTTTGCTTTCCAGTCATTTCCTTTTAAGCACTCCTTCTATCCCTTTCCCTCCAAGGTTTACTTTCACATCTAGAAGTAAATTAAGGTGATTATCTAAGAGCAACTAGCCTTGAACCTAGAGGTCTCATCTCAATTAGCAAAGGTCCCACAACCTAGAGATGATTCTCATGTTATACTGAGTTATCAAGACCAAGAGAGCTTAAAACAAAGGGTGCAAACTTAGTTTCTAATAGCTCTACCCCAAAATGAATCAAATTTTGTGTGCCTGCCACACTTGGATCTGAATTCATCCCACTTGAGAACTACATCTCTAACTTTGAAATTCATGACCCTGGCTCTTTTGTCAAAACTCCTCTTTGTTTGAATTTGATGGATTTCCATATCCTACATTGATTTGTCTCTAATCTCTTCCGACTCCATCAACTAAGCATATCTGATCTGTAAGGGATCCCCTTCCTTAAATAGGGCATATTGAGTGGCCAAGTCCAAAGCTGGTAATTCAGCTAAGATAGACAACCTCACCTCCTTACCATACACTAATACATAAGAAGAGTTCCCAATGATCTTCTTTTGGTTAATTCTATGTAACCACAAGGTAGACTTCAGCTTAGACTGCTCAATGGAATTTGGGCCGTGATATCATCTTCCTCAACTTCACCCTTAATGCTAAAAATATCATCCTTGTTAGGAACAAGGGTAGACATCTCTGGCCTTAGGTCATCTTGTGTGAAGCAATCAATGCAGGAATCATCATCTGCATCATATCCAATATTCTACCCTTCACACAAAACATCATCATACCGAGACAAGAAAACTACCTTCTCATGTTGATAAGAAGAAACATCTGTAGACCAAAAGGAAATATTGCCATCCTTAGATTCATCTTCCGCATCCTCATATACACTACCCTCAAAATCAGCTTCATACTCAATACTTTTTGCATAATGAGAATCAACATCAAAAACACTGGCCTCCTCATGATCAACATCAGGAACCACCAATCTTAGGAATCTTATGTCCTTCTCTAACTGCTAGTTCTCCATTTTCATTCTTCCTAATTCCTTCTTGAGAGCAAAAACTTTATCAAAATGATCAACAAACTTAGCTCTCAACACATCCCAAGAAGGGATTGAACATGAAGGGAAGGATAGGAACCACTTCCTTGCACCATTAGAAAATGTTTTCACAAGCAACCTCATAGCAACATATTCATGTTCAATATCCATTTCACTAAAAAGACCCATGAGGTCATCTATATGCTGGCTTGCAAAAACAGATCCACTAGCTAAGAATCTCAGTAAGCACTCCTCAATCTTAGTAGGAAACTCATTAGGGGCACCTTCAATGCCATCAAAACAAAAGGGCCTATATTCTTCCATGAGGAACCACCCACTACTACTCATCCCTTTATACAGTGCTCAACACTTGATAGGGAAACATTTCTTTACAACTAATTTTCATACAGAATAGAGCATATGAAAACCAAAATACGTGGGACTTATGCAACAAAGATTTTGTTGACTAAAAAACAAGGCAGATCTAGAGCTCATCATGCAGCTCTATCAGGTTCTTTACTTTTTTAGAGTCACAACCTCCTTGTAGAGGAAAATATAGTGCTTGTATTGTAGCTTCTTCCAATCACCAGAAACCTCACCAGGATTTTCACACTGTTTACCAAGGACTGCACTAATCAAATAGAGATTTCAAAGCCACCACTCAATAGTTAGTGAGAAGATGTTAGCAAATTCTTTATTTTTATATCTGACTCTTTACTATGACCTCCCCAGAAAGAGTCACCAATTTTTTGGGGACTCAGATGGGTAAATCAATCTGGTCAACAAAAGATTTTGAATAATACAATATAAGCCCAACTAGAGATCCTAACAGATATACTACTTCATTGTTGTTCTCCCCAGTAGATTCACCAATTTGTTGGGGGTTCCCTTTGATCTTCAACTTGTAGATTTATACTTTGATGGATAATTCAAATATTATTTTGACTCTATCACCACTCCAAAGTCTACAAGGAAGAGGGCCAATTAACAAGGATCAAAAGAGATCCTCCTACACTTTGAGCCTTAATGGTCAGGTGAGTGTACCCTTGACTCACTTCTCTAAAGGAGTCTCAAAACAATATACAACTATATCCTTTACTGACTGACTCAAAGATATTATCATTTGAATGTGTGTGTGTGATTAATGATGATGGACTACTTCCAGAGAAGAGATTAGTGTTTTATCCCAGGGAAAAGAGTCACTAAATAACATATATCATCCTAAAACCTTAACTCAAATACATATGAACTTAGTGTAAGTGATTTTCCTATTACTCCCCTCACTCCCAAACATGATCATCAAAATCCAATCTAACAATAAACTCACTGAAATCACCCTAAAGGCTTTAATCCTAACTTTGTTAGGAACTCCAAGTTGATCTCACAATACTCTTTGTTTACCATATACTAATCCACTTTGTGACCTTAACATATATGAATCCACAATAAGAAAAGAAGATAATCAAAGATTTGAAACAGGAATTCAAGTGTATTGTCATTAATTTTCAGAAATCAATACATTACCAAGCAACAAAAGACCAAAGGAAAAGACCCAAAATCCAGGCTCTCCTTGCTCAGCATAATACCATCAACAATAACCAGGGACCAAAAGAATGTTTTGGAACCCATAGTATGTCAAAATTTTTGCTACATATACCCCCTAGTCACCTTGGAATCCTTAAAGAGGATGCATCAAGCTTTGGGTAACTAGGGTTAGGGTTTCAACCACTAAACCCACTGAAAATGGTCACAAAATAAATGTAGGGGAAGAAAACTAGTCGGCCATGCCTGAGGAAGATTTGCACTCATGATAGATCTCAGGGAAAGTATTGCAAAATATGAAAATTTGAAATTGTCAACCCTTTTTGGCCACCTACAACATACCTCAACCACAAAACCACATGGTACAAACCCCTACAGACAATCAAAGAACAGCCTAGACCAGACTGCAACTGCAAGTGCCACTAAAAAAATGAAATCTGGCTGTGAAAACATTAAATTTCAGTCCTTTCTATCACTGAGAAACCCTCTACAAATTCAAATTTAAAAATAAATGGCTACTTCCAAGCGCCAACACCAAATCAGCAGTCTAAATTTAAAATTAGGTTAACTTTAAGTCGTGGCCGTTAGATCTCTTCCTTTCGCGGTCTTTTATGATCTTAACTCAACTGCCAGCCTGGGTTACCTCTTAGCAAATGTGTGACAATGCCTTTTCCTATTCACCAGATGAAACATTAACTCACCACTTAACCCCATGAACTAGCGACCAAAGGGACCTTAACTCATCCTAGCTACATCTGGCGAACTAGCGACCGAAGGCTTTTGTCAGTTCGTGAAGAACTTTATCTATCTGCCAAGTAATTTAGCGATCCTGCGAATACACATTCACTGAATCACCAACCATTTTACAATATCGCCACTTCATTTCATGAATGACTGAAAAGCATTGAAAATTGTCAGAGTCGCCAAACACTTTATCATGACCACCAAAAGACTGAGGAAATTATACTACATTAAGAAGTTCAACAGTAGTCTTAAGATCGCATAGCCCTTCGAGATTCCATCAGATCACACACCTACCTTTAGATGAAGAATCTTCTCCCTGCTCTGACAACCCTCTGACAGAATATGAAATCAATGAACATCGCAAGATCTGAAACCTCTGACAAAACCCATCAGAACATACACCTATCGCTGATATTTTGACACTCTTAGGACCCTCAGACACATTTGGAAACTTAGGTCCCACTCACAACATGCCACTATGTTAATACATGGAGTAATAAAATATCACCAACTATGCATATGTGTCACCTTGGACCCACTAATCCTTTACGAGAATCAACGGCTGTCGCTATACTGTTGTGTTAAAAGTCATGCATGTCATCTTGGTGGAATAATGATAGCCACAAGATCAAACCAGACCTTAACTTGCCTAGACACCAAGAAAATTGGTCCCACTAATAGGATTCCACTTCATACTCCCGTTGACCAATCACAGCCTACCAAATCAGCACACCTAGCATGTGGACCCACTTGAAAAGAAAGGCTACGTCATCAGGAAAGATCAATGATTGGCATAAGATCTCAAGCTTCTGACAAATTGTATAAGAACTTACACTAACTATTGGATGGAGATGTTGTCAGAAGACCAAGTGTAGAAGATCATGCGAACATGCGACCAAAGAAAAGGAAACCACCATGCTAAGTCACAAACAGTTAAGAGATAACCGCTCAATAATAAGAGACTATGTGAACACTGTGTTTGCATAATCACTAAGAGAAAAAGTTAACCACCGGGGAACTTAGAGAATGCACGACTGACATGTTTGTTGAATCACCGAAAGTTTTAAAGAGACCACCAAGGATTAAGCGAACAAGTGACTCACGGGGAAAATAAATACGCACATGCATTTTGAGAATTTTAAGTGGACCAAAAAGGTAACATGAAATTAGATTTAAAAATAGGGTGTGCTAGGGTTTAACTATGCAATGATTAGATTTATGAATTTCTTGGAAGGGTTTCAAGCCAGAGGCACAAAAATAATTGTAGGGACCCGAAGAAAAATGCTAGAGCCATGAAATTTTTTTTGAGTTCTAATAGTAGCTCTAGTTGGGGATGATGGGAAACTTGTGTTCATGCAAGAATTCAGATCTCTGGGAGAGCAGACCACCTACAAAACAAAAATAGGGGACCCCACAAAAATTGGCAACCGAACTAGGAGAAACAAAAAAGGGAAAGACACAACAGGAAAGGGAAAATATTTATAGAATCTACAAGAATTATACAAATTTACTTGGTGGCCCCCAGGCTACCAAAAGAAAACTAATGACCCTCCTGAGTCAAAAATTTGATTTTCATCCACATATGTGACCAACCACCTACAATTATCCTGATTATCTTGTGGCCTACATACATGAATATTCATGGGTGAAAGAATGAAACTGTATTTATCATTACCCATGCTTTTCCAGTCACCACCACTACATTCATACTCCAAAAAGTATGGGTCAACATTTAATTCTTTTTGATAACTGGAAACAAAAAAATGATCTAGTAATGCATAAAAAAATGTGACATATTGATTATCATGCATTAACATAGGATTACTTGGCTGAAAAGGACATGAATCCTCTAATTTATCTTCATACACCACCTCAGCCACTGAACATATTGGTTCCTCCTTGATGTCATCATGAACTAGATTATGAACCAAGTGAAGGTCAATTTCAAAACTTTTGTGACAGTAGGACAACTGATTTGCATAGTCATTTTCATCAAAAAAAGTTTTGTACCAATTATTGAAGACTAAGTCCTCAACACTATAACCATCACTGTCATATTTAGCAAAAGAAGGAAAATGGTATAAACAAGAAACTTGTTCATCACTACAATTTTTATGATAGGAAAACACATTGTCATGACCTTCAACTTCTTCTTCTGCAGAGTTACTACATGAGGGGGTCTCTGGTGAAAATGGAACATCATTACTTTGCACACTAGCCTCATTATCAGTGTCAAAGGATAGATCATAGGGGAGTTGCAAATCAAAGTCCAAAACAAGGGCATACCTCTGCAATTCTTCAGCCAAAAGTGCTGAAATCTTTTCACTACTCAATGGACTTTGGGCCTTGATGTCATCTTCCTCAGATTCACCCTTAATGTTGCAAATATCATCCTTTTCAGGAACAAGGGTAGACATCTCTAGCCTTAGATCATCTCGTGTGAAGCAATCAATGATGGAATCATCATCTACACCATATCCAATATTCTACCCTTCACACAAAACATCATCATACGGGGACAAGAAAACTACCTTCTCATGTTAACAAGAAGAAAAATCTATTGACAAAAAGGAAATATTGCCATCCTCAGATTCATCTTCAGTATCCTCATATGCACTACCCTCAAAATCAGCTTCATACTCAATACTTCCTGCATAATGAGAATCAACATCAGAAACACTAGCCTCCTCATGATCAACATCAGGAACCACCAGTCTTAGCAATCTTATGTCCTTCTCTAACTGCCAGTTCTCCATTTTCATTCTTGTTAATTCCTTCTGGAGAGCATCAAATTTATCAAAATGCTCAACAAACTTAGCTCTCAAAACATCCCAAGAAGGGATTGAACATGAAGGCAAGGACATGAACCACTTCCTTGCACCATTAGAAAATGTCTAGATAAGTAGCCTCATAGCAACATCTTCATGTTCAATATCCATTTCACCAAAAAGACCCATGAGGTCATCTATATGCTAGCTTGTAGAAATAGATCCACTAGCTAGGAATCTAGACAAGCACTCCTCAATCTCAGTAGGAAACTCATTAGGGGCACCTTCAATGCCATCAAAACAAAAGGGCCTATATTCCTCCATGAGGAACTATCCACTACTACTCGTCCCTTTATATAGTGCTCAAAACTTGATAGGGAAACATTTCTTTAAAAATGATTTTCATATAGAATAGACCATATGAAAACAAAAATACTTGAAACTTATGCAACAAAGATTTTGTTGACTGAAAAACAAGGCAAATCTAGAGCTCATTCTGCAGCTCCATCTGGTTCTTCACTTTTATAGAGTCACCACCTCCTTGCAAAGGAAAATATAGTGCTTTTATTGTAGCTTCTTCCAATCACCCAAAACCTCACCAAGATTTTCACACTGTTTACCAGGGACTACACTGATCAAATAGAGATTTCAGAGCCGCCACTCAACACTTAGTGAGAAGATGTTAGCAAATGCTTTATTTTTATATCTGACTCTTTACTATGGCCTCCCCAGCAGAGTCGGCAATTTTTTTGGGAATCAGATGGGTAAATCAATCTGGTCAACAAAAGATTTTGAATATTAAAATATAAGCTCAACCAAAGAGCCTAACATATATACTGCTTCATTGTTGTTCTCCCTAGTAGAGTCCCCAATTTGTTGGGGGTTCCCTTGGATCTTTAACTTGTAGATTTATACTTTGATGGATAATTCTAATATTACTTTGACTCTATCACCACTCCAAATTCTACAAGGAAGAGGGCCAATTAACAAGGATCAAAAGAGATCCTCCTACACTTTGAGCCTTAATGCTCAGGTGGGTGTACCCTTGAATCACTTCTCCAAAGGAGTCTCAAAACAATATATAACTATATCCTTTACTGACTGACTGAAAGATATTATCATTTGAATGTGTGTGTGTGATTAATGATGATGGACTACTTCGAGAGAAGAGATCAGTGTCTTATCCTAGGGCAAAGAGTCACTAAATAACATATATCACCCTAAAACCTTAACTCAAATACATCTGAACTCAGAGTAAGTGCTTTACCTATTACTCCCCTCACTCCCAAACATGATCATCAAATTCTAATCTAACAATGAACTCACTGAAATCACCCTAAAGGCTTTAATCCTAACTTTGTTAGGAACTCTAAGCTGATCTCACAATACTCTTTGTTTACCATATGCTAATCCACTTTGTGACCTTAACATATATGAATCCACAATCAGAAAAGAAGACAATCAGAGATTTGAAATAGGAATTCAAGTGTATTCTCATTAATTTTCAGGAATCAATACATCACCAAGCAACAAAAAACCAAAGGAAAAGACCCAAAATCTAGGCTCTCCTTGCTCAGTATAATACCATCCACAACAACCAGGGATGAAAAGAATGTTTTGGAACCTGCACTAAGTCAAAAGTTTTGCTACATATACCCCCTAGTCACCTTGGAATCATCAAAGAGGATGCATCAAGCTTCAGGTAACTAGGGTTAGGGTTTCAACCACTAAACCCACTGAAAATGGTCACAAAATAAATGCAAGGGAAGAAAACCAGTCGGCCATGCCTGAGGAAGACTTGAACTCATGATAGATCTTAGGGAAAGTACTACAAATTATGAAAATTCAAAATTATCAACCCTTTCTGGCCACCTGTAACACACCTCGAGCGCAAAACCACATGGTACAAACCCCTGCAAATGATCAAAGAACACCCTGGACCACATTGCAATAGCAAGCACCACCAAACAAATCAAATCTAGCCATGAAAACATTCAATTTTGATCCTTCCTGTCACTGAGAAATGCTTTGCAAATTCAAATTCAAAAATGAACAACTACTTCCAAGTGCCAACAACAAATCAACGGTCTAAATTTAAAATCAGGTTAACTTTAAGTTGTGGCCATTAGATATCTTCCTTTTGCAGTCTTTTATGATCTTAACTCAATTTCCAGCTTGGGTTACCTCTTTGACAATGTGTGACAACACCTTTTCCTATTCATGAAATGAAACATTAACTCACCACTTAACCCTGCAAATTGGTGACCAAAGAGACCTTAACTCATCCTAGCTACATCTAGCGAACTGGTGACCAAAGGCTTTCATCAGTTCGCAAAGAACTTTATCTATTTGCCAAGTAATTTAGCGATCTCATGAATACGCACTCGTTGAATCACCAGCCATTTTAGAATATCGCCACTTCATTTCATGAATGAGCGAAAAGCATTGAAAATTGTCAAAACTGCCAAACACTTTATCAGGACCACCAAAAGACTAAGGAAATTATACTGGGCCTGCATCAGGAAGATCAACTATAGTCTTAAGATCACATAGCCCTCCAAGATTCCATTAGATCACATGCCTACCATTAGATGAAGAATCTTCTCCCTACTCTGACAACCCTCTGATAGAATATGAAATCAACAGAGGTCGCAAGATCTGAAACCTCTGACAAAACCCATAAGAACATACACCTGTCGCTAATATTTTGACACTGTTAGGACCCTCTGATGCATCGAGAAACTCAGGTCCCACTGACAACATGCCATTGTTTTAATGCATGGACCAATAAAATATCACCAACTCTACATACATGTCACATTGGACCCACTAATCCTTTACGAGAATCAATGGCTGTCGCTATACCACTACGTTAAAATTTGAGCATGTCATCCTGGTAGAATAATGACAACCACAAGATCAAACTGGACCTTAACCTACCTGGATGCCAAGAAAACTAGTCCCACTAATAGGATTCCACTTCATACTCCCATTGACCAATCACAGCCTACCAAATCAGCACACTTGGCATGTTGACCCGCTTGAAAAGAAAGGCTATGTCATCAGGAAAGATCAATGATTAGTGTAAGATCTCAAGCTTCTGACAAATCCCATAAGAACTTATGCTAACCATCAGATGGAGATGTTGTCAAAAGACCAAGTGCAAAAGATCATGTGAACATGCGACCAAAGAAAAGGAAACGACCATGCCAAGTCACAGACAGTTAAGAGATAACCGCCTGATAATAAGAGATTACGCGAACACTGTGTTTGTGTAATCACTAAGAGAAAAATTTAACCACCGGGGAACTTAGAGAATGTGTGACTAACATGTTCACTAAATCACTGAAAGTTTTAAAGAGACCACCAAGGATTAAGCGAACAAGCGACTAACGGAGAAAAGAAATACGCACATGCATTTTGGGAAATTTAAGTGGGCCAAAAAGGTAACATGAAATTAGATTTAAAAATAGGGTGTGCTAGGTTTTAACTATGCAATGACTAGATTTATGAATTTCTTGGAAGGGTTTCAATCCAGAGGCACAAAAATAATTGCAAGGACTAGAAGAAAAATGCCAGAGAAATGAAATTTTTTCTAAGTGCTAATAGTGGCTCTAGTTGGGGATGATGGGAAACTTGTGTCCATGCAAGAATTCAGATCTCTGGGAGAGCAGACCACCTATAGAACAAAAATAGGGACCCCCGCAAAAATTGGCAACCGAACTAGGAGAAACAAAAAAGGGGAAAGACACAACAGGAAAGGGAAAATATTTACAGAATCTACAAGAATTATACAAATTTACTTGGTGGCCCCCAGGCTACCAAAAGAAAACCAGTGACCCTCCTGAGTCAAAAATCTGATTTTCATCCACATATGTGACCAACCACCTACAATTATCCTTATTATCTTGTGGCTTACATACATGAATATTTATGGGTGAAAGAATGAAACTATATTTATCATTACCCATGCTTTTCTAGTCACCACCACTATATTCATACTCCAAAAAGAACGGGTCATCATTTAATTCTTTTTGATAACTGGAAACAAAAAAATGATCTAGTAATGCATAAAAAAATGTGACATATTGATTATCATGCATTAACATAGGATTACCTGGCTAAAAAGGACATGAATCCTCTAATTTATCTTCATACACTACCTCAGCCACTAAACAACTTGGTTCCTCCCTGATGTCATCATGAACTAGATTATGAACCAAGTGAAGGTCAATTTCAAAACTTTTGTGACAGTAGGACAACTGATCTGCATAGTCATTTTCATCAAAAGAAGTTCTATCCCAATTATTGAAGACTAAGTCCTCAACACTATAACCATCACTGTCATATTTAGCAAAAGAAAGAAAACGGTATAAACAAGAAACTTGTTCATCACTGCAATTTTTATGACAAGAAAACACACTATTATGACCTTCAACTTCTTCTTCTGTAGAGTCACTACATGAGGGGATCTCTAGTGAAAATGAAACATCATCACTTTGCACATTGGCCTCATTATCAGTGTCAAAGGATAGATCATAGGGGAGCTGCAAATTAAAGTCCAAAATAGGGGCATACGTCTACAATTCTTCAGCCAAAAGTCCTGAAATATTTTCACTACTCAATGGACTTTGGGCCTTGATATCATCTTCCTCAGCTTCATCCTTAATGCTACAAATATCATCCTTGTCAAGAACAAGGGTAGACATCTCTGGCCTTAGATCATCTTGTGTGAAGCAATCAATGTAAGAATCATCATTTGCATCATATCCGATATTCTTCCCTTCACACAAAACATCATCATACCGGGACAAGCAAACTACCTTCTCATGTTGGCAAGAAGAAAAATCTGCAAACAAAAAAGAAATATTGCCATCCTCAGATTCATCTTCAGCATCGTCATATGCACTGCCCTCAAAATCAGCTTCATACTCAATACTTTCTGCATAATGAGAATCAACATCAGAAACACTAGCCTCCTCATGACCAACTTCAAGAACCACCAGTCTTAGCAATCTTATGTCTTTCTCTAATTGCCAGTTCTCCATTTTCATTCTTGCTAATTACTTCTTGAGAGCAACAACTTTATCAAAATCCTCAACAAACTTAGCTCTCAACACATCCCAAGAAAAGATTGAACATGAAGGCAAGGACATGAACCACTTCCTTGCACCATTAGAAAATGTCTGCACAAGTAGCCTCATAGCAACATCTTCATGTTCAATATCCATTTCACCAGAAAGACCCATGAGGTCATCTATATGCTGGCTTGTAGAAACAGATCCACTAGCCAAGAATCTAGGCAAGCACTCATCAATCTCAGTAGGAAACTCATTAGGGGCACCTTCAATGCCATCAAAACAAAAGGGCCTATATTCCTCCATGAGGAATTGCCCACTACTACTCATCCCTTTATACAGTGCTCAACAATTGATAGGGAAACATTTCTTTACAACTGATTTTAATATAGAACAGTGCATATGAAAACCAAAATACCTGGAACTTATGTAGCAGAGATTTTGTTGACTGAAAAAAAGGTAGATCTAGAGCTCATCATACAACACCATCAAGATCTTTACTTTTTTAGAGTCACCACCTCCTTGTAGATGAAAATATAGTTCTTGTATTGTAGCTTCTTCTAATCACCCAAAACCTCACCAGGATTTTCACACTATTTACCAGGGACTGCACTGATCAAAAAGAGATTTCAGAGCCACCACTCAACACTTAGTGAGAAGATGTTAGCAAATGCTTTATTTTTATATTTGAATCTTTACTATAGCCTCCCTAGTAGAGTCACCCATTTGTTGGGGACTCGGATGGGTAAATCAATCTAGTCAACAACAGATTTTGAATATTACAATATAAGCCCAACTAGATTTCCTAACAGATATATTGCTTCATTGTTGTTCTCCCCAGTAGATTCACCAATTTGTTGGGGGTTCCCTTTGATCTTCAACTTGTAGATTTATACTTTTATGGATAATTCTAATATTACTTTGACTCTATCACCACTCCAAAGTCTACAAGGAAGAGGGCCAATTAACAAGGATCAAAAGACATCCTCCTACACTTTGAGCCTTAATACTCAGGTGGGTGTACCCTTGACTGACTTCTCCAAAGGAGTCTGAAAACAATATACAACTATATCCTTTACTGATTGACTCAAAGATATTATCATTTGAATGTGTGTGTGTATGATTGATGATGATGGACTGCTTCTAGAGAAGAGATCAATGTCTTATCCCAGGGAAAAGAGTCACTAAATAACATATCTCACCCTAAAACCTTAACTCAAATACATATGAACTCAGAGTAAGTGCTTTGCCTATTACTCCCCTCACTCCCAAACATGATCATCAAATTCCAATCTAACAATGAACTCACTAAAATCACCCTAAAGGCTTTAATCCTAACCTTGTTAGGAACTCCAAGCTAATCTCACAATACTCTTTGTTTACCATATGCTAATCCACTTTGTGACCTTAACATATATGAATCTACAATCAAAAAAGAAGACAATCAGATATTTGAAATAGGAATTCAAGTGTATTCTCATTAATTTTCAGAAATCAATACATCACCAAGCAACAAAAAACCAAAGGAAAAGACCCAAAATCCAAGCTTTCCTTGCTCAATATAATACCATCAACAACAACCAGGGACCAAAAGAATGTTTTGGAACCTGCACTAAGTCAAAATTTCTGCTACATATACCTCCTAGTCACCTTGGAATCCTCAAAGAGGATGCATCAAGCTTCAGGCAACTAGGGTTAGGGTTTCAACCACTAAACCCACTGAAAATGGTCACAAAATAAATGCTAGGGAAGAAAACTAGTCAGCCATGCTTGAGGAAGATTTGCAATCATGATAGATCTCAGGGAGAGTACTACAAATTATGAAAATTTGAAATTGTCAACCCTTTTTGGCCACTTGCAACACACCTTGAGCACAAAACCACATGGTATAAACCCCTGCAGATGATCAAAGAACACCCTGGACCACACTGCAACAGCAAGCGCCACTAAACAAATCAAATTTGGCCATGAAAATATTCAATTTCAGTCCTTTTTGTCACTGAGAAACCCTCTGCAAATTCAAATTTGAAAATAAATGGCTACTTCCAAGCTCCTGCAGCAAATCAGTGGTCTAAATTTAAAATCAGGTTAACTTTAAGTCATGGTTGTTAGATCTCTTCCTTTCGCGGTCTTTTATGATCTTAACTCAACTGCCAGCCTGGGTTACCTCTTAGCAAATGTGCGAAAATGCCTTTTCCTATTCGCGAGATGAAACATTAACTCACCACTTAACCCCACAAAATATCGACCAAAGGGACCTTAACTCATCCCAGCTACATCTAGCGAACTAGTGATTGAAGGCTTTTGTCAGTTCGTGAAGAACTTTATCTATTTGCCAAGTAATTTAGCGATCCCGTGAATACACACTCATTGAATCACCAACTATTTTAGAATATCACCACTTCATTTCGTGAATGAGCGAAAAGCATTGAAAATTGTCTGAACCACCAAACACTTTATTAGGACTGTGAAAAGACTGAGGAAATTTTACTAGGCCCACATCAGGAAGATCAACGGGAGTCTTAAGATTGCATAGCCCTCTGAGATTCCATCAGCTCACACGCTTACCGTTAGATGAAGAATCTTCTCCCTGCTATGACAACCCTCTGATAGAATATGAAATCAATGGATGTCACAAGATCTGAAACCTCTGACAAAACCCATAAGAACATATGCCCATCACTGATATTCTGACACTATCAGGACCCTCTGATGCATCCAAAAACTCAGGTCCCACTGACAACATGCCACTATGTTAATACATAGACCAATAAAATATCACCAACTATGCATACATGTCACCTTGGACCCACTAATCCTTTATGAGAATCAATAGCTGTCGCTATACCATTGCGTTAAAAGTCAAGCATGTCATCCTGGTGGAATAACGATAGCCACAAGATCAAACCAGACCTTAACCTGCTTGGATGCCAAGAAAACTAGTCCCACTAATAGGATTCCACTTCATACTCCTGTTGACCAATCGCAGCCTACCAAATTAGCACACCTGGCATGTGGACCCCCTTGAAAAGAAAGGCTACGTCATTAGGAAAGATCAATGATTGGCATAAGATCTCAAGCTTCTGACAAATCCTATAAGAACTTATGCTAACCGTCAGATGGAGATGTTGTTAGAAGACTAGGCCTAGAAGATCATGCAAACACACGACCAAAGAAAAGGAAACCACCACACCAAGTTGCAGATAGTTAAGAGATAACCACCTGATAATAAGAGATTACATGAACACTATGTTCACGTAATCACTCAGAGAAAAAGTTATCCACCGGGGAACTTAGAGAATGCATGACTAACATGTTCACCGAATCGTTGAAATTTTTAAAGAGACCACCAAGGATTAAGCGAACAAGCGACAAATGGGGAAAATAAATATGCACATACATTTTGGGAAATTTAAGTGGGCCAAAAAGGTAACATGAATTTAGATTTAAAAATAGGGCACGCTAGGGTTTAACTATGCAACGACTAGATTTATGAATTTCTTGGAAGGGTTTCAAGCTAGAGGCACAAAAATAATTGTAGGGACCAGAAGAAAAATGCCAAAGCCATGAAATTTTTTTTGAGTGCTAACACATCCCCTACCAAATGCTCACAAAGACCTCTTCCTCTAACCAGCTTGGTAGTTTGAATATCTATGTCATATTCTATCACCTTGGTGATCCAACCAGCTCTTTTCTCATTTAGATCTTTGGAAAGCAAAAATTCTTTAACACTTGGATGAGTAACCTTCAAGTGTACCTTTCTATGGGTCAATAGATATCTAAACTTCTTAAGGCTCTTTAGCACAACAAGTACATGTTTCTCTACAAAAGAGTATCTCTATTCATATTCTTCTAAACCTTTGCTAAAGAAAGCAATAGACTACTCCAATCCATCTGAATTTTCTTGAGTCAGCATTGCAGATATAGCATCATGACCCCCATAAGCATAAAGGATAAAATCCTTACTGAAATTTGGGTTTAGGAGAGTAGGGGTTTCTACTAAGGCCTCTTTGATAGCCTAGAAATTGACTCTCCCTTCTTTGGTCCAACTAAAACCTGAACTCTTCTTTAACATGGCTATCAAAGGCTTTAGTAAATCTGCAATGTTAGGCAAGAACCTCCTAACAAAATTGATCTTTCCTATGAAAGATTGGAGACTTTTCTTATGATGTGGTAGGGGTAGCTCTAAGATGGCTGCAATTCTCTTAGGATCTACTGTGATCCCTTCTTTGGATACTACATATCCTAACAATTTTCCTTCATGGACTGCAAACACACACTTCTTGGGATTAAGAGATATCCCAAATTCTCTGCACCTTTCAAAAATCTTCCTCAAATGTTTGATGTGATCTATTGCATGCTTTGAATAGATAGTTATGTCATCTAAGTAGACTAGTACAAATTTGTACATGAGGCTTTTAAAGGCCATATCCATTGCCTTTTGAAATGTAGCACCTGCATTTGACAAACCAAAGGGCATTTTTTGATAAGCCATGGTTCCCCACTTGGTTGTAAATGAAGTCTTGTATTGATCCTCTTTACTCACTAAGATCTAATTGTATCCTGAATAGCCATCCAATAAT
Source organism: Chamaecyparis obtusa (assembly GCA_027943335.1). Classification (NCBI taxonomy): domain Eukaryota; kingdom Viridiplantae; phylum Streptophyta; class Pinopsida; order Cupressales; family Cupressaceae; genus Chamaecyparis; species Chamaecyparis obtusa. The sequence continues at coordinate 100,507 of BSBK01013391.1, forward strand.
GAAAATCTCTCAGATCTAGAGACACATTGTAAGATTTGTTCCATGGATGGCAGTGGATGGCTGTCTTTTAGAGAGGCCCTGTTAAGATCCCTGAAGTCAACACATAACCTCAGCTCCCCATTCTTCTTCCTGATAGGAACAAGGTTGGAAACCCAACTAGTATGCTTGATGGGGTAGATGATACCACTTTCTATCAATTTGAGTACTTCTTTATGCATGAGTGGCTCAAGCTTGGGATTAACAGGCCTTTGCTTTTGCCTTACTAGTTTGGCATTAGGTTCTAATTCAATAGTATCCTAAGCAAGGGCTGGATTAAAACCTTTGAGGTTCTCATATTGCCATACAAAAACATCACTAAATTCTTTGAATAATTGGGTATAAGCTTGCTTCTCGAATTCAGTGTTCACTTTTCCAAGTTGTAAGCTCTTACTTGGTTCTAACTCTAGTTCAACACAATGTTCTTGTTGGACTACCAGGCCAGCTTTATTTTTCTTGAATTCATCATCCTTGCTGAAGATAGTCTCTAAGGTGACAAGACCTTTAGGCATCTTATTAGACTTAAGTTGTATCACTTGATCACCATAGCTTTGTGATAGCCTATCTTGATTGTACTCTGAAAAAACATCCTCCTCAAACAAGAACTATAGAATTTGTTCATCATTGTCAAACACTTACCAATTGACATCATTATTAGGAATAGATGGTTTGACAATCACCTTGATATGTTGTTGATCCATTTATTTTGAAATGCTATTTGGAATATCATACTGAGATCCAACAGTAGCTAACCTATTTGCATTTTGATTTATCTTCCCAGGGATAACAACAATATTGAAAGCATGGAAATCTTTAATTGCATCCCAAACTCTATGCTTGTATACTTTCAAAGTGTCATTATTGGTTGCACTTGTCCCTCTTACTTGGCTGACAACTAACTCGCTGTCACCATAAATTTTTAAGGCCTTAAGCCCTCTTTTTCTAGCCCATTCTAGTCCATTGACTAGACTTTGATATTTTGTAGTATTGCTAGTGCATGAGAAATTGAATCTAAAGGCGGTATAATACCTTTCTCCTTTTGGGGACACTAACATAACACCACCACCAGAACCATGTCTACTTCTAGCTCCATCAAAAAATAGTTCCCAAACTTGATTATTCTGATTCTTTAAATCAGTGTCCTCTTTGAGAAGGCTTGGTTCTATGGCTTCACTTTCTTGTATTAAATAACTTCCCAAACCAAAATCCCAAACAAGACTTTCTTGGGCCTCTGAAGCTCTTTCATCTAGAAGAATATCAGGGATACTTTCTATCTTTGTGCTTGCTTCACTAATAGTTTGGAAGTCACTGTCATCAAATATGGGGCAGTTTACATTGATGGTATTGGACACATATGGTTCTATATGGTGTGTTGCTAATGGTTCTGACTTAATGGTGACCTTGGTCCCATATCTTGTATGAAATAACATGTGAGACCAATCAGAAGATAGGTAGCCTCTTATCTTGGCTGTAAACTCCCTTGAAAGACATATAGAAAATAATGGAGGGAGATCTATAATATATATATCAAGGAGGATGGAGAAGGTAGGACTAGCATGTAGGATTAGACTGGTATCCTTGGCCACACATATAGTATTGACTGAGGATCCATCAAGTTGTGTAACCTTCTTTTGAAAGGGTTCATATTTCAGTCCTAATTGGTCAGCTACTTTCTTGGGCATTACAGTGCTAGTAGCTCCACTATCTACCATACAATTATGCACTAAAGATTTTGCAATGATTAAAGATACATAAAAGGGAGGTGGCTTTGAGTTCCTACTATTAGCATGTGCAAAAAATTTTATGGCTATAGCATTTTCCCCCTAGTCTCTGCAGTTGCTTTTAGGTCTTTGGCATTAGCCCTAGTTCAAATTTTTGAAAAACTAGTCGTTGTGTTCAAAATACCCTAAGTCTGCCTAGGCCCTGTTCTAATTTCAAGTTAAATTTTTAGGTCACTTAAAATCTCAATAACCCATGTGCTTAAATTTTATGTCCCCTTGCTTGCTATATCGTTAGGTTTAACATCGAGGTACCCCTTTAATATTTCCCTAAGTTCCTAAGTCTCTCGGCATTTTATTTTCCTAAGTCTCCATCTGCAAAATTTCTTTCCTTTGTTTCACCTTGCAAAAATTATGTGGTTGTCATTAATTTGAAAGATTGTAGGCTGTTAGAAGGTTTTGACATGTGATTACACAACTTCATGATAGCTATCCTGGCAGGCCCTGTTGCTTTTCCCTACTGGCGGTTAAAGAGTCTTCAAGATCGACGGTTGTCGCCATACCACTGAGGGAAGATGCACAGGTTTTAATATCACACCTTAACGACAAAAATTGTTAGTGGGACCTAGTTTCCAGATGAGTCAGAGGGTCCTTCCACTATCAAAAAATCAACGACAGGTGCATGATCTTATGGGATCTATCAGAAGCTTAAGATCATGCGTCATCTGTCGATTCAACCTTTTTTTGAGGGGATAAAGTGCAGCGGGTCCACATGCCAAGTGTGTTGATATGGAAAGCTATGATTGGTCCACATAGAGTGACTGGACATGCTATCAGTGGGGCCAGGTATTTCAAGGCTTAGTGGGTTCTGACAATGACAGAGAATCAATGGTCGGCATGTAATCTGATGGGTTTTCTCTGACACTTGTGATCTTAAGAAGGCCGTTGATCTCTCTCGGTGTCAGAAGGATGTCAGAACAGGGTAATATTCTTGATCTAATGGTTGTCTTAAGTTTTGATAGAATCTTTATGCTCCATGCAAACTTAAGATAGCCGTTGATTTCATCAAAGGCGGGCCCAAGTTTGGTCTAATGGTTTGGCAGTCCTGATAAATTTATTTAGTGGCCTGATAAGGTTTCAGTTCTTTTTGCTCATTCATGAAATGATATGGTGGTATTCTAAAATGGTTGGTGATTCAGTGAGTGTGTATTCGCGTGATCGCTAAACTATTTGGTAGATAGATAAAGTTCTTCACGAACTAATGAAAGCCTTCGGTCATCAGTTCACCAGATATAGCTGGGATGAGTTAATTCCTTTGGTCACTAGTTCATGGGGTGAAGTGGTGAGTTAAGGTTTTATTCCATGAATAAGAAATGCCTTGTCATGTGTTCGCTAGAGGTAAACCCGAGGGTGGCAGTTGAGTTAAGACTTAAAGACCGCGAAAAAGAAAGATCAGATGATTAGGACTTAAAGTTGATCAAGATTCAAAGTATGACTGCTGATTTGTTGCAAGTGCCATAAAGTAGCTGTTGTTTTTCAAATTTCAATTTTTGAAGGGTTTCCAGCAATAGAAAGGACTGAAATTGAATGCTTTCATGGCCAGATTTGATTTGTTTGGTGGTGCTTGCTATTGCAATGTGGTCCAAGGTGTTCCATGATCATCTGTAGGGGTCTGTACTATGTTTTTTATGCTTGAGGCGTGTTGCAGGTGGCTAAATAGGTTGACATTTTGGGTGTTTTTCTGGTTCTCAATACCTTCTTAGTGAGATTTGTCATGATTGGAATCACTCCATAATTTTATTTCTCTTGGTTTCCTGGGTTTCTTCCCCTATAATAAATTTGTGACCATTTCTAATGGGTTTAGTGGGTGAAACCCTAACCCTAGTCATCCGTAGCTTGTTGCAACCTATTTTGGGTTCCCAAGGTGACTAGCGGTGGTATATATTGCAAAATTTTTGACTTAGTACGGGTTCCAAAACTTTATTTTCGGTCCCTAGTTGTTGTTGATGGTATTATACTAAGTAAGGAGAGCTTGAATTTTGGGGTCTTTTTCCTCAACATTTTGTTGTCTTGGTAATGTATTGATTCTAAAAATTAATGAGAATACACTTGAATTCCTGTCTCAAATCTCTGATTGTCTTCTTTTTTCTGATTGTGGATTCATATATGTTAAGGTCACAAAGTGGATTAGCATATGATAAAAAAATAGTATTGTGAGATTAGCTTAGAGTTCCTAACAAATTTAGGATTAAAGCCTTTAGGGTGGTTTCAGTGAGTTCATTAGTAGATTGAAATTTGATGATCATGTTTGGGAGTAATTGGCAAAGCACTTACTCTGATTTCATGTGTGTTTGAGTTAAGTTTTAGTTGATATATGTTATCAAGTGATTCTTTGCCCTGGTTAAGGCACTGATCCCTTCTCTAGAGGCAGTCCATCATCATCAATCACCCACACATTCAAATGATAAAATCTTAAATCAGTTAGTAAAGAGTATAGTTGTATATTATTTTGTGATTCCTTTCAGGAAGTGAATCAAGGGTACACCCACTTGAGCATTAAGGCTGAAAGTTTAGGAGGATCTCTTTTGATCCTTGTTAATTGGCCCTCTTCCTTGTAGACTTTGGAGTGGTGATGGAGTCAAAGTTTTATTAAAGTTATCCATCAAAGTATAAATCTACAAGTTGAATATCAAAGGGAACTCCCAACAAAATGGTGAATCTTCTGGGAAGGGTCTAGATATAAAAGATTTGTAAAGTGCACTCTTGTTTTCCTATTGTATTTAATGGAAATATTTCCCATCTAGGTGGGTGGCAACTCAAGAGGTTAGAACCAGTGCTATAGATTGCAAAAGATGGACAAAAGGAGGAATACTAGGTCCTTTGTCAAAAAGAATCTAGAGGTCACTCTGGAACAATCACCTAGATAGGAGAAGAAGAGTTGGATTAGAAGGAATGGTGAGTCTACTAGTGCTCCCATAAGAGAACAAAGAAATACTAGAGGAACATCACCACATGTTTCCTCAAGTGAGGAAGGTTCACAAGATAGAGTTTCTAGATCAGATGGTGGTCACTCGAAGGATAGATTTTATGATACCCCAGAGGTTGTATTTCAAGACAAGGGTCCATTATCTACAGGTTAGGATGAACAAGCTAAAGAGATGGGTTTGGAGATTGATTTAGATCTTGATGAAGATAATTTTAGGAGAGAGCCCATGAGACCAAGGAAAGTCCATTTCCCATATCAAAATCTTACTGATATGGATATGTCATTAGGTTCTAATGACATTATCATAGACTTAGATGATTTAAATGCACTAAGGTTACAATTGGTAGAACAAGATGCCATACATAAGAGGTTATAGGAGGAGAGAGAAGCTAAAAAGGTGAATGCTTTGATAGAAAGATAGTCTCTCCTTAGAAAGATGAATGAAATGAAGGAGAGAAACAAGATGCTTACTTCTGCTCCTAAGGTGTTGCAGCATCATGTTTTTGGTGATCTTGAAGCTCTATGAAGTGAGTAGGAACACTTGTTGCAAGACCATGAGTTTGATGAAGAAGGCCCTGTGATCAGACAAGTGCAAAGTTATGTTCCTTTTGCTAAGGATAAGAATGGACATGAGATCACTAGGCCTACCATAGTTATAAATGAAAAAGGAAAGTAGAAGATGGTGGGACAGAAAACAAGCAGATCATTGACAATACTAGGGGTCCCACCACCCAATTCAAATTATGACACAAAGATAGAAAGAAGAAGAAAATAAGATGAGGACCTTGCAAGAGAATTAGAAAAGGCTAAAATTAAAGCTTCCATTGTAGAAAAGAGAAGAAAGATCCAGTTCTTGAAGGTTTCATCAGCTAATTCTCTTGGTCCATCTACTACTAAACTAGGTATGCCATCTATGACTACTACTATTACACTTAGTAATGCTACTACTAGTTCAATTCATTCTTCATCTACTAGGATAGATGCTGATCCTAGGCAGTAGTCAAATGCCCAAGTAGATGGAAATGTCAATGCAAATGTTGATCCTAGGGTTAACACTAGTTCAAGTTTTCAAAGAAGACCTATGCAATTAGAAGGCTATAGGCAAATTAGTTTTGATGGAATTCCTGGCTACCTGAATGCTTTTCCAAATGATATAAGAGATAAGGTGCCTAAGTTTGCTGGTAATAATGCTATTAGTTGTGAGGAGCATCTTAGGTTATTTGTTGATATGATTAATGATTATGAGGTAGAGCATGAGGATGTAGTCATGAAATTGTTTGTTCAATCTCTAATGGAGGATGCTATAGATTGGTTTAAGAGAGTTCCTGATAAATGTATTGATACTTGGGATTTCTTTGAGAGATGCTTTAAAGAGAAATATGGTGACAAGCCTAATGCTAGTTTGATGTTGAATGAATTCAATACCATAAGGAAAAATTAGAATGAGTTTGTAGCTGAATTCAACATGAGATTTCAGAAGGGTATGCATAAGTTGTTCCAAGTTATGTGGTTAGATGACAATGTTTGTCTAACTACATAATTCAATGCATTTGATGGAAAGATGGGATAGTTGTTGAGGGAAAAAGAACCAAGAACCCTTAGAGATGCTTTTAGGATTTTTGTCAATATTGAGAATAATATGAAAATATCAGGAAAGTTGGGTGGGAAGAGAGATGATCCTAAGTTGTTTGGGGACAAGAAATACAAAAAAGAAAATGATAGGAGTGTTGGAACTAAGAGGCAAGAAGAAGATAAATTGGATAAGGTGCTCAATGCATTGAAGGATTTTAAGGCACCTACAAATAGGAACATCAGTGCTCCTACTAATGAAAGGCCTTAGCTCAACAACAATTTCAATAAGCAGAATAGATTGCAGAACTACCCTTACAACACCTAATGGAAGGATGGAAATCCTATTGTCCCTGTTGCAAGAGGAAACAATGACAGAGGTGTCCCTGATCCTCTACAAAAGGCTTCAATAAATTTCATGGAGGACATACCTTGGTGTGTTGCATGCCAGTCCTCTCATTCTGCAGAGCATTGTGTGGTTACACATTCTATGGCTGCAAATCAAGATTGTGGCAATGAGGAGATAGATCAAGAAGAAGATCAGGATGATGTTGGATGCAACATGGCTACTTCATATCTAGGATATGAAGATGATTTTGATTTTGATAAAGAGGTAGATGTAAATGTGAAGAGACACAATCAGGCCCTTTTTCATCAAGAGGTTTTTTTTTTATGATGAAGACATTGATAAGAAGACATGTAACATGAACTCTTCTTCTGAGCTAGTAAATTTAAGAAGACCTTCTAAAGAAGAGATGGATAGGATTAGTATAGAAATGATTTCCCAAGTGCAAACTAGAGGCATGGTGGCAAGGAATACAAATGGGAAAGCTGTAGGAATGTTTATAAAGAGTACCAACTTCGGAGAGCCTAATGAGAACAAATCAAAAGGTGATGACATGGTGAAATTAAAGAATGTAAAAGGTAAGAATTGTGAGCCTAAGGGAGTTGGAGTTGAAAATTTTTCTAATGAGATAGAGAAGCCAGTTAACATAATGGCTAAGATTGAAAAAATGAGGGTGGCCAATACACCTAATGTATCAGACAAACAAAAGAAAATTAAGGCAGTGCAGATTGAGATTCCTCCCACTACTCCTATTGATATGTTATCTATGTTGTCCCAAATTATAGTTAAGGTTCCATTGTCAGAATTGTTGAGGATCCCTAACACAAAGACATAGCTATTGCATGGGTAGATAATGTTCATAACAATGATGTTGCATCCAATGGATCTTAGGATAAAGCTTTGAAAGGTGTTGCTACTCAAGGAATTGTATCTCAAATTCCTCCTATATATTTGGATAGTTCTATCAATGCTAGCCTTCAAAACATTGATCCATTCTTTTTAAGTATCCTTGTGAATGGAATGAAACTAAGAAATTGTATGATTGATAGTGGTGCCTCTAAGACTGTCATGCCTTTCAAAATCATGGAGAAGTTGGGCCTTAAAGTTGATACAGTTCAAGGAAGATGTTGTGTAATGGATCAGAGAGGTACCAATTATTGGGACTATCAATGCAATGCCATATAGGCTGGTAGCATATCCAGAGAAAGAGTTAACAATGAGTATTTTGGTGGTGGACATCCCTCCTCATTATGGGATGCTACTATCTAGAAGGTGGAGTGCTGGCATGGGTGGAAGTCTACAGTGTGATTTGTCCTATGCCACTTTCAAGATTGATGATCAGTTTGTCAAGATTGAGTGAGAGCCAAGAGTATGCCACATGATTGAAAGGAATATTGATAATGAAACTACATGTTTTGATGATATTGATATTAATTCTTTTAGGGTAGAGATCCTTGTACTTGAAAATGAACCTATTTTGTCACCTATCTCTATTGAGGTAAGTGCTAATTCTGTGAAGTGTGATTTTTGGGTAATGTAGTTTGATGGTGCAAATTGCAAAGATGGAGCAAGAGTAAGTATCTTACTTATTTCTCCTGATGGAAACACCTAAAAATTTTCTTTCACATTGAATTTCTTTTGTACCAACAATATAGCAGAATATGAGGCATTGTTGTTAGAACTGAGGTTGGCACAAAAGCATGGTATCAAATGCATAAGTGTTGTTCATGATTCTGAGTTGGTGGTGTCCCAAGTTCGGTCAGTATATGCTTCCAAGAACAAGAGGTTAAAACAATATAGGAATGCAGTTTGGGATTTGATTGAACATTTTGATGCCTTCAATATTGAGTGGAAGGATAGGAGTAACAATAAGATGGCTGATTTGTTAGCCAATATAGCAATCAATCCCAATGATATTACTTTTGTTGGTATCTCTAAAGTTGAAATTTAGGCTAGGGCTAGTATACCAGACAATGTTGAAAATTGGCAAGTTTTTGATGATGATAATGATATCTTGAAGTTTATGAATTGTGAAGATTAGTATCATGGTTAAGAATTTGATTGTTCATCCTTGGTTGAGTCAGTAGAAGGAAAGGAGGTTGTCTTTGGCAATGAGGTCATTCAACTTAGAACTAACAAGGTGCCCAAGGGGCTTGTTGTTTTGGAGACTCTCTTTGATAACCAGGATAGAGTTCAAAAGAATATCAAAAGAGAAGGTCATGCTGATTTAGAGGAGATAAATCTTGGAACACATGAGGCACCTAAGAAAGTATACATTGGTAGAGATATATCTCAAAAGGTAAAGAAATCTTTGATTGAGTTGTTAAGAAAATTCAGGCATGTTTTTGCATGGTCATATGATGACCTAAAGGTTTATAGAGAAGACTTATTTCAGCATATTATTCCATTGAGAGAAGATGCTAAACCTTTCTGACAAAAACAAAGGTCTATTAATCCTACTTTGGCACCCAAGATGCAAGAAGAGTTCATGAAGCTGAGAGATGCTAGAATTATCAAGCCTATAAGACACTCTTCTTGGGTTTCAAACCTTGTTCCTATGAGAAAGAAGAATGGTGACATTAGGCTTTGTGTGGACTTTAGGAATTTGAACATTAGTTCATTAAAGGATAACTATTGTTTGCCCAATATGGAAGCTATGTTGCAGAGGGTAACTGGATCTAAACTAATGTCCATGATGGATGGCTTCTTTGGTTACAATCAGGTAATTGTAAAAGAATCAAAACAATTCAAGATAGCTTTCACAACACCTTGGAGGACATATGTTTATGTGAGGATGCCTTTTGGTCTCACAAATGCTGGTGCTACTTTTCAGAGGGCAATGGATGTTGCCTTTTCAGATTTTATCAATGTCTTCCTTGTTGTTTATCAAGATGATTTAACTTCCTATTCCAAGAAGGAAGAGGACCATTGTACTCATTTAAAAAAAATATTTGTGAGGGACTTGGAATATGACATTTCATTAAATCCAAGGAAGTGTGCTTTTGGTGTCACTAAAGGTAAGTTTCTTGGCCATTTGGTTGGCAAGCAAGGAGTGAGAATTGACCCAGAGAGGGTAGCAACTATTGATAAAATTCAGAGACCAAAGAACGTTAAAGGGATTCAATCCTTCTTTGGTCAAGTCAATTTCTTAAGGAGTTTTGTGACAAATTTTGCAGAGGTTACTAGACCTATTTCTAAGATGTTGAAGAAGGGATCTACAATCAATTGGGAGGGTGAACCTAATGAGGCTTTCAAAAATATCAAGCAAGCTATCAAAGATGCACCAGTGCTTAAGGCACCTAATTATAATGTCCCAATGCACATCTTTTCTTTTGCATCTTTTCACACTATTGCTGCAATTTTGTTACAAAAGAATAAAGATGGTTTTGAGCAGCCTATTGCATTTTTCAATAAATCTTTGCAGGCTACTGAATTGAAGTATGACATAAATGAGAAACAAGCATATGCAGTTGTGAAGGTAGTCAAGGCTTTTAGGTGTTACTTGATGGGGGCAGTTGTGATTGCTTTTGTGCCAAGTGCAGCTGTGAAGGATATTTTCTCACAACAAGAGGTTTCTAGAAGAAGATGTAGATGGATCAATAGGATCCAAGAATTCAATGTTGACATCCAAATTACTAAATTGGTTAGAGGACAAGGATTGGAAAAACTGATGGCTCAATCCAATCTTGATGCAAATCAGGTAAATCATTATGAAATTGATTATACATGTGACATGGATGATTGTATTTGGTATCAAGATATTATCTATTACTTAAGAAATATGAGATGCCCAGCAGGAATGAATGATAATCAAAAGAGGACATGAAAATTACAGGCCATCACATATGTAATTGTGAAATGTAAATTGTATAGAAAGAATTTAGATTTCATACTATTGAAATGTGTGGATGAGGATCAGGCTAACAAGTTGTTGAAAGAAATGCATGAGGGAGTTTGTGGTGGAAATTATATGGGTAAAACAATTGCTCATAAAATCTTGAGAGTAGGATTCTGGTGGCCCACAATATTCAAGGATGTAGAACTATTGGTAAGTAGGTGTGATGCTTGTCAAAGGTTCTCTGGTAAGCTTAAATTTTCAAGTAATGTCCCATTAAAACTAGTAGAAGTTCAAGCTTCTTTCCAACAATGGGGGATTGATTTCATAGGGGATATACCAAACAAGTCAAGTGGAGGACACTCATGGATCTTAGTTGCCACTGATTACTTTACAAAATGGGTAGAAGCTATACCTACAAGAAATGCAACTAGTAAGGTGGCAATTGATTTTTTATTAAACAATATTGTTACAAGGTTTGGTTGCCTTGAGAGAATAGTAAGTGATAATGCAATGTGCTTCAAGTCTGCTGAATACAAGGAATTTTGCAAAGGTTTGGGAATTCAGATTTCTAATTCCTCACCTTATCATCCACAAGGAAATGGACAGGTAGAATCATCTAATAAGAGCCTAATTAAGATCCTCAAGAGGATTCTTGAAAGGAATAAGAGGGCATGGAATTCAAAGCTACCATTAGCTCTATGGGTTGATAGGGTAATTGTGAAGAGGGCAATTGGTTGTCCACCATTTGACTTAGTATATTGAATACATGCAAGGATGCCTCAAAATAATTTGTTGGAAATGAATAAATTTGTTCAGTTATATGATGATGACATAGATGATGAGATGAAATTGAGGATTGAGGACCTCATTAGGTTGGATGAGACTAGAAGAGAGTCAGTTGCAAGAAATGCCAGATTGCAGTTGCAGGTTAAGAATTTGTATGACAAGAAGACTGTTGACAGGAAGTTTTAGCCTGGTGATTTGGTATTAATTTGGAATGCCAGACTGGAGGATAAAGGAAAACATGGTAAATTTGATCCCATCTGGTTAGGGCCATATCTAATTCATGAGAAATGGGGCCAAGATTCATACATTGTAAAAGAATTAAATGGTGATGTTCAGGAATTGCTGGTTCATGGACAATTCTTGAAGAAATACTTCAATTGAAGGTATTCCGTTTTCCATGAATAGTAGTTAGGTTTGTACATTCTATAAATTTTATAAATAGTTGCTTGCCCCTATCCTATTTTGTCCTGGTTTGTTAGTTTTTTGTCCTGTTGCTCTTTGTTGTTTTAAATTTTGTCCAGAAGGTGGTCTGCTTTAACCAATGATTCTAGATCCTTGTTATGCCTGCAGGAGGCATACATCCCCAGATAGAGCCACTGTTAGCATGTGCAAAAAATTTCATGGCTATAGCATTTTCCCCCTGGTCCCTACCATTTCTTTTAGGTCTCTGGCATTAGCCCTAGTTCAAAGTTTTGAAAAACTAGCTGTTATGTTCAAAATACCCTAAGTCTACCCAGGCCCTGTTCTAATTTCAAGTTAACTTTTTAGGTCACTTAAAATCTCAATAACCCATGTGCTTAAATGTTATGTCCCCTCGCTCACTATGTGGTTAGGTTTTACATTGGGGTCCCCCTTTAATATTTCCCTAAGTTCCTAAGTCTCTCGGTGTTTTATTTTCCTAAGTATCCAGCTGCAAAATTTCTTTCCTTTGTTTCACCTTGCAAAAATTGTGTGGTTGTCGTTAATTCATAAGACTGTAGGCTATCCGAAGGTTCTAACATGTGATTATGTGACTTCACAACAACTATCCCAATGGGCACTATTGTTTTTCCATGCTGGCGTTTATAGAGTCTTCAAGATTGACAATTGTCACCATACCACTGAGGGAAGATGTGTGGGTTTTAACATCATGCCTTAACTACAACCATCTAATCTCCTAAAGGATTAAATTATGGGTCCATAATGACATGTATGCACAAATGGTAGCATCTTATTGGTCCATGTATCAACATGTTGGTAGTTGTCAGTGGGACCTAGTTTCCAGATGTGTCAGAGGGTCCTGACACTATCAGAAAATCAATGACAGGTGCATGATCTTATGGGATTTGTTATAGGCTTAAGATCATGCACCATCCATTGATTCAACCTTTTTCAGAGGGGATAAATTGTAGTGGGTCCACATGCTAGGTGTGCTGATATGGCAAGCTATGATTGGTCCACGTAGAGTGATTGGACATGCTATCAGTGGGGCCAGGTATTTCAAGGCTTAGTGGGTTCTGACAATGACAGAGCATCAATGGTCAGTGTGTAATCTGATGGGTTTTCTCTAACACTTGTGATCTTAAGATGACTGTTGATCTCTCTCGGTGTCAGAACAGGGTAAGATTCTTGATCTAATGGTTGTCTTAAGTTCTGATAGAATCTTTATGCTCCATGCAAACTTAAGATAGTCATTGATTTCATCAAAGGCAGGCCCAAGTTTGGTCTAATGGTTTGGTGGTCCTGATAAATTTGTTTAGTGGCCCGATAAGGTTTCAGTGCTTTTTTCTCATTCATGAAATGAGATGGTAGTATTCTAAAATGGCTTGCGATTCAACGAGTGTGTATTCGCATGATCACTAAACTATTTGGCAGACAGATAAATATCTTAATGAATTGACGAAAGCCTTTGGTCACTAGTTCACTAGATATAGCTGGGATGAGTTAATTCATTTGGTCGCCAGTTCATGAAGTTAAGTGGTGAGTTAAGGTTTTATTTCACAAATAAGAAATGCCTTGTCACGTGTTCGCTAGAGGTAAACTTGAGGGTGGCGGTTGAGTTAAGACTTAAAGACCATGAAAAAGATAGATTGGATGATCAGGACTTAAAGTTGATCAAGATTCAAATTATGACCATCGATTTGCTGCAAGCACTAGAAAGTAGCCGTTGTTTTTCAAATTTGAATTTTTGCAGGGTTTCCAGCAACAAAAAGGACCAAAATTGAATGCTTTCAAGGCTAAATTTGATTTGGTTGGTGGCACTTGCTATTGCAGTGTGGTCTAGGGTGTTCCATGATCCTCTACAGGGGTCTGTACTATGTTTTTCATGCTTGAGGCATGTTGCAGGTGGCAAAATAGGTTGACATTTTGGGTGTTTTTGTGGTTCTTAATACCTTCTCAGTGAGATTTTTCATGATTGGAATCACTTTGGGATTTTCTTTCTCTTGGTTTCTTAGGTTTCTTCCTTGTAATAAATTTGTGACCATTTCTAATGGGTTTAGTGGGTGAAACCCTAACCCTAGTCATCCATAGCTTGTTGCAACCTATTTTGGGTTCCCAAGGTGACTAGTGGTGGTATATATTGTAGAATTTTTTACTTAGTGCAGGTTGCAAAACTTTATGTTTGGTCCCTGGTTGTTGTTGATGGTATTATATAGAGTAAGGAGAGCTTGGATTTTGGGGTCTTTTCCCTTAGCATTTTGTTGTCTTGGTAATGTATTGATTCTAAAAATTAATGAGAATACACTTGAATTTCTGTCTCAAATCTCTGATTGTCTTCTTTTTTCTGATTGTGGATTCATATATGTTAAGGTCACAAAGTGGATTAGCATATGGTAAACAAAGAGTATTGTGAGATCAGCTTGGATTTCCTAACAAAGTTAGGATTAAAGCCTTTAGGGTGGTTTCAGTGAGTTCATTATTAGATTGGAATTTGATGATCATGTTTGGGAGTGAGTGGAGTAATAGGAAAAGTACTTACTCTGAGTTCATGTGTGTTTGAGTTAAGGTTTAGTTGATATATGTTATCAAGTGACTCTTTTCCCTGGTTAAGGCACTGATCCCTTCTCTAGAGGTAGTCCATCATCATCAATCACCCACACATTCAAATGATAAAATCTTAAATCAGTTAGTAAAGAGTATAATTGTATATTATTTTGTGATTCCTTTCAAGAAGTGAATCAAGGGTACACCTACTTGAGCATTAAGGCTGAAAGTGTAGGAGGATCTTTTTTGATCCTTGTTAATTGGCCCTCTTCCTTGCAGACTTTGGAGTGGTGATAGAGTCAAATTTTTATTAAAGTTATCCATCAAAGTATAAATCTACAAGTTGAAGATCAAAGGGAACTCCCAACACCTACCTTGCACGGTGTTGGCCTTGGAGTTTCTACTTGGAGCCTCCTTTTCTTGATCAATGTTAACCAGCACTGGCTTTCCAGCTTCTTTTGCAGGTTGAGGAGTTGTCACTTCTATCATGGCCTTCTTTAAAATTTTAGGCTATCCTGGAAGAGCCAGAGAGTCCCACATGGACATGGTAATGTTGACCTTCTTCATGTTGTCAATAATGTTAAAAGGTGTCACAGTGTGTACTCTTTGTTGTGTCTTTACTATGATGGGCTCCACTTCTTTAGGCTGTTGGTCTTCTTTTCTTGTGATGGCAGGAGCCTCCTTAGGTGTGATTGGATTAGCTTGTTGTAGTGGCTCTGCAGATGTAGTAGCTTTGGCATTAGAATTTTCCCTTTCCATGTCCTGAGCTCTTCTTTTTGTTCTTGTATAAGCAACAAAAGAAACTTCATCATTGACTCCATTGAAATTTGGTTGCTCCCAATTAAAGAGAGTGGTCTCATTCTCTTGTGATTCTTGTTGAGGGAGTGACCCACTGGATGAAACCTCTGATTGAGCTTGTGAGGCATTTTGAACCATTAGAGTTTGGTTCATCCATCCATTTGAACATGTAGCCTAATTATGAGGCTGATTACAAGGAAAGCACCATTCATCATCCATAGCCATATTATTTTCACTAGGAACCATATCCCTCACTAGATTTGCAAAATTGAGAGGTGCAGGGTTATATGGTTGGAATGGTCTTTGATTGAAACTTTGCCTTTGTCCTTGATAACCTCCTTGGTATGGTGGCCTATTTTGTTGATAATGCTATCCTTGATTTTGATATTGCTGATTAGGACCCTGGCCTTGTGACTGAAATGGTGGTCTGATTCCTTGACCTTGTTTCTTCAAAATTTTAACCTCTTTAGTCAAGGTCTACAATAAGTTTGTCATTTCTTGCTAACTACTCTATTGGCTATTCTTTATTTCTTGCAGCTCTTGAGAGAAACTAGCTGTTAGCTCTTGACCACTGGTACTAGCCTGAGGTGCTAATATGGTGGGAGTAGGGGTAAATGGGGGTACTTGTGTAGGTGCAATGGGCTGAAGGCTAGGGAAAATGGGCATTGGTGGCCTTCTAGAAATCATGCCTACTTGGATTAAACAATTTTCAGCCTTGACAGCTATGTCAAAATCCTGAGGTAAATAAGTACCACCCATAGACTAGATCATGATAGAAATTTGACCATTCAAGCTTTGCAAGTAGTAAAGGAAAGCATGGTCAGCTAATGGTGTTACTGATACTGGAATTCTATTCCATGTTTTAAGGAATCTACTATTGTAGTCTATCATTTGCTCTTAAGGGTCTCTCTTAATAGTTGTTAACTACTCCAGTAGGCACAAGTTATCTGATTTATCCTCAAAATACTTACTTAATGCATCCCTTAACTCATCCCATGAAGTAATGGAACCAACAGTTAGAGTCCTAAACCATTCAAGAGCCTTACCTTTTAGAGAGGTTGCTAATAATTTGGTGGCCACATCCTCTTGAGTTATGTTGTGTATGCTACAGATGGTGGTCACATCTCTTATGTGTTCAAAACTAGTAATTTTCCCTTCACCTATAAAATTGGGTATACTCTTTAGTGCCACCAAGAGCACATCATGATGTTGAGAAAAGGCTAATGGACTCCCTTGATTGAAAGGTGCAAAGGCAAACTATCTAGCCATTGCAGGAGTTGGAATCTGAAGATTAACAACTATATTAGCTGTATTTGCTGCTGGATTTGAATCCTCCTCTAGATCTCTATTTAGAGATCTACCTATTCTTCTAGAATGAAAGGGAAAAGGTATCCTTTCTAATGTATTAGGAGGTGTAGACTGAACTCTCCTTGCAGGGGATGTTCTTTGAGTTGACCTACCTTTGTGACTTCTCTTTGAGGGCAACTCTGAAAATTGAGTAGGCTTTGAGCTCCTAGTCTCAATCTTTCTCATAAACCTTAAACAAGGTTGGCCTGGATCTTTGAAATCAGTGGAGTCACCAGATATACTTGATAGAATCACTTCTAAAAGCTTGTATGATGCAAATTGTATATTAGAGATAACATAATCTTCAACAATGAACTTCTTTTGTAGTCCCACCAGGTGTGCCAGAATTATTATACACTGGCACCAAGGTGGGGTATCCTTGAGATTGAGTCTATATTGATAGTCCTTGTGTATTGAAATTCCTTAATCCTTGTGTAGATGAACCAAAAGGAGCACCTTTTAACTTCAATCTAATCTTTTGTATTACCACCGGGTGTGCCAGAATTGTTATAAACTAAGTTTGCACCCTTGTTTCAAGCTCCTGTACTCTTGATAACCTAGTATAACATGGGAATCATCTCTAGGTTGTGGGACCTATGCTAACTGAGATGAGACCTCTAGGTTCTAGATTGGTTCCTCTTGGATAATCACCTTAATTTGCTTCTAGACATGAAAAGTAAATCTTTTGAGGGAAAGAAATAGAAGGAATGCTTGAAAAGGAAATGACTTGAAAGAAAACTACCTACTAGGTGATACACTAAAAATAGGGTTTGGATCTTAGTATAGAGGATGAAATTAATGAACTTAGGTCTAGGAGGTCACAACTCATTGAATAGGCTTGCATAAGTGTTTCATAAAAGGGTCTCCAACAGAAAGAGGCTATTCAGGGAAAAGAAGGACTTCACAAACAATAGCATTATTGATGGATTTAGACACAATTTATGACCTACAAACAAACATTCACTTCTACAACTCAGCATAGGAATGAGACAAGATTGTTAGGGGGTTGAAGTATACCCACAAAAGCATTCACATCCAATCATCCACAAAAACACATAATAGTTGCAAAAAGAGAAAGGGATTAGGAACCCTAAGATATCATGAAAAACATCATATACTTTAATCCAATAAGAGATAATTCAAATAAGGAAGCATAGGGACATGAAGGATTATCACAAAATACCTATGCAATGTTTGAATTATAAATGGGAACTTTACAACTATATAAGCCAGAGGGTAGAACTGATACCATAGATGACCCTTAAGAAAAGGTGAATTTCTTCTACAATTGTCCAACTTTGAGCTCAAAAGCTCCAAAAATACAATATATACATACTCAACTACACGCAGGAAGGAGTCAAAAACCTAACTAGGGTTACAAAAGATTTTCCTTAAAATAATATCTAACCTTAACTCAATCAAGTCTGATCATAATTGTATCTCTGCAACATCATGGCCAATCAAATATTTGAGTTTACATGTCCATCCCTGTACCTCATTTGCCTGCGGACAAGCAACCTAGATCCATCAACTTTCCTACACAAAGTCTCACCATGAATGCTCAAATTGGTACTCTCAAAAAGAAAGAAATGACCAAAGACGGCCACCCAGACCCCGGTCATCATTTTCCTCAACTTCAATCATCCTTGAAACATAAATTTTTAGCTACCCAATTTGTCACAATCGACCATTGGATCAAAACCTAGCAAAAAACCCTGCAGAGAATTATTTGAAATTTGAATATTAACGGCTAACTGGGTGGCACCACACCTTTCCTCCATCGATGGCCATTGTTTAAATCTCAATCTCCTTTTAAAAAAATGACTGTTAGATCTTCTTATTTACTTAGGAACCATTCATCTATAGAATTAACCCCAAGTTCACCTCGGGTTACCTTTCCCTTCAGTCACAGAGTCGTTTAAACCTTTAGTTGACCTTGGTTAAGTCTTGCGAACACAAAAAATCTCTTTAGTTGTAGATGCATGGAATACTCTTAACTTTGGGCCTAGAACTACCACATGTCATTCTCTTATTCACCCTTGAATGCTCTATAGGCATACACCTCAGCAAGCTTTGACACGGTCCCACTGGAGCTTAGATTCCAATCTAACAACGGGTGCATGATCTTATATGTCAGAAAGATTCCTTGCACTTTTACGCTAGTTGTAGATCTTTATTAGACCAGGACCCTTCTGACAAATGAACCCACTAAAAATCTAGTCATCACCATGTGGACCAATCAAATACTTTACACATCAGCCCATTTGATAACACAGACCCACGACCTTTAGAAGGAACATCAGACAGTTGTCGCAAGATCACAAGGGCTTGGAAGATCCCTTGCGATGAACTGAAAACCATAGATCTTCAGTCTACTGACATCTCTATAGATACTTTGACATGGTCCTACCAAAAAATCACAACTGTCGTCTGACTGACCAATGAAGAATGAGCACATCAGAAACTGAGGACCCACCTAACAAAGCCCAGAGATAAAGCAAGAACAACGGTTGTCGCATGATCACAAGGAATATTCTAGGACCTTGCAATCATGTGGCCATCATTGGATTGAAAGGAAACGCAGCCCGTTGGGCCCCTACTGACCTATCTCCACATTGTACTCTCACCAACCAATCAAATGCCGCCCCCTCGAATACACGTAGCACACTTCCTGATAATGGTCGCACTGAAAAAATACTACACTGGAGGAAAAGGAAGATCGAAAATCATTGCAAGATCTCATGGAATCTTTTGAGGCCATGAGATCATGTGACAACCATAGATCTTGGATCTTGATTTGGCCACTGAACCAAGACTACCAACCGAAATAGTAACCGCTCACCAAATCACAAAGTGTTAAGGGGTTAACCACCAGGAATTGGAGATTTGGTGAATGAAGGATTTTAAAACACACATGCGAAATGAAGGGACTTAAGTGGCTGAATAAAGTAACATGAAAATATAACAGGCCAAAAGGATTTTAGGGTTTTCTAACACAAGAACTAGTTTTATGAATATTTTTAAGGACTTTTCACCTAGCCAGGGACCTAGAAATAGTTGCAGAGACCAGGGGGGATAAATAAAGCCATGAAACTTTGCAGAGTGCTTTGAAGGATAAAAATGCAGACCTTGAAATGGGAATTGGCCAAATTTGCATGCATATGAAAAATGAAGGTAACAGTTAGGCAACCAACTTTTTGCCTTGGCTTGTTCTTTTGTAGAATGCACAACCAAAGATGCATCCATTTGCTCTGATTTCTTTGAACTATCATCCTCTGCCAAATGCTCACAAAGACCTCTTCCTCTAACTAGCTTGGTGGTTTGGATATCAATGTCATATTCCATCACGTTGGTGATCCAACCAGCTCTTTTCTCATTTAGGTCCTTGGAAAGCAAAAATTCTTTGACACTTGGGTGAGTAATTTTCAAGTGTACCTTGCTATGGGTCAACAAATATCTAAAATTTTTAAGGCTTTTTACCACAACAAGTACATGTTTTTCTACAAAAGAGCATCTCCATTCATACTCTTCTAAACCTTTGCTAAAGAAAGCAATAGGTTGCTCCAATCCATCTAAATTTTCTTGGGGTGAACATTGCAGATATAGCATCATGACCTCCATAAGTGTAAAGGATAAAATCCTTACTGAAGTTTGGGTTGAGGAGAGTAGGAGCTTCTGTTAAGGCCTCTTTGATAGCCTAGAAATTAGCTTTTCCTTCTTTGGTCTAGCTGAAAGTTGAACTCTTCTTTAGCATGGTTGTCAAAGACTTAAGTAAATCTGCAATCTTAGGCAAGAACCTCCTAATAAAATTAATCTTTCCTATGAAAGATTGGAGACCTTTCTTGTGATGTGGTAGGGGTAGCTCTAGGATAGCTACAATTCTCTCAGGATCCACTGTAATTCCTTCTTTGGATACTACATATCCCAACAATTTTCCTTCATGAACTACAAACACACATTTCTTGGCATTAAGAGATATCCCAAACTCTCTATACCTTTAAAAAATCTTCCTCAAATGTTTGATGTGATCTGCTACATGCTTTGAATAGATAGTTATGAAATCCAAGTAGACCAACATGAACTTGTACATGAGGCTTTTAAAGGCCATATCCTTTGCCTTTTGAAATGTAGCACTTGCATTTGACAAACCAAAGGGCATCTTTTGATAAGCCATGGTTCCCCACTTGGTTGTTAATGTAGTCTTGTGTTGATCCTCTTCATTAACCAGGATCTGATTATATCCTGAATAGCCATCCAATAATGAAAATCTCTCAGATCTAGAGACACATTGTAAGATTTGTTCCATAGAAGGTAATTGATGGTGGTCCTTTAGAGAAGCCCTATTAAGATCCCTGAAGTCAACACATAACCTTAGCTCCCCATTCTTCTTACTAACAAGAAAAAGGTTGGAAACCCAACTAGTCTACTTGATGGGGTAGATGATACCACTTTCTATTAATTTGAGCACTTCCTTATGCATAAGTGGCTCTAGCTTGGGATTAACAGGCCTTTGCTTTTGCCTCACTGGTTTGGCATTTGGTTCTAACTCAATAGTGTGCTTGGTAATGGCTGGATCAAAACCCTTGAGGTCTTCATATTGCCATGCAAAAACATCACTAAATTCTTTGAATAACTGAGTGTAAGCTTGCTTCTCCAATTCAGTGTTCACTTTTCCAAATTGTAAGCTCTTACCTGATACCAACTCTAAGTCAACACAATGTTCCTGTTGGACTACTAGGCCAACCTTGCTTTTCTTAACTTCATCATCCTTGTTGAAGAAAGTCTCTAAGGTAACAAGACCTCTAGGCATCTTCTTGGACTTCAGTTGTATTACCTGATCACCATAGTTTTGTGATAGCCTATCTTGATTATGCTCTGAAAAAACATCTTCTTCAAACAAGAATTCTAGAATTTGTTCATCATTGTCAAACACTTGCCAATTGACATCATTATCAGGAATAGAGGATCTGACAATGACCTTGATATGATGTTGATCTACCTCTTTTGAAATGCTATTTGGAATATCATATTGAGATCCAACAGAAGCTAACCTATCTGCATTTTGATTTAGTTTCCTAGGTATAACAACAATGTTGAAAGCACAAAAATCTTCAATTCCATCCCAAAATCTATGCTTGTATGCTCTTATGGTGTCATTTTTCATTGCACTTATCCCTCTTACTTGGTTGACAACCAACTCACTGTCACCATAAAATTTTAAAGCTTTAAGCCCTCTTTTTCTAGCCCATTCTAGTCCATTGACTAGACTTTCATATTTTGTAGTGTTGCTAGTGTAGGAGAAACTGAATCTAAAGGTAGTATAATACCTTTCTCCTTTTGGAGACACTAGCATAGCACCACCACCAGAACCATGTCTGCTTCTAGCTCCATCAAAAAATAGTTCCCAAACCTGATTACTTTGATCCTCTGAATCAATGTCT
>BSBK01013392.1:0-7500 GCA_027943335.1 Chamaecyparis obtusa
TCCCACGTCAAGCAATTTTCAATAAAAACAAAAGCCACGGAACAGATAAGCGTTTCCAATTACCTTATTTTGCTGTTGTTCTCATTTCATTATCATACTTCTCAGTATTTATGGTCTAAGAAGTTTTTGTAAGTCACATAATGGCTAGGACTGTAAATTCTCATTTCTTCTGCTTATTTCAAACTCCATAGGCCTGTTTAATTTGAACGCTCACCATCCTTTGGGAGATCAAAGGAAAACTTGGATAGGACTATGAGACTCACTGTCCTCAACAATGACCCATGCACTGTCAATCCATATGTTTTCCTCATTGCCTTGAGACTTTATTTTCAAAGCATTCTTTTGTTGTATTCTTTGTGGTTTGTCATTTTTTTTTCTAGGATAAGGATGATTTGTGATCATTGTTTTGATCTTGCTCTCTGCTCAATGTTTGTCTGCATTTTTCCTATTGTTACGATCTGCGAACTGTGTTACCAATGGATAATCCCCTCCGATTCTATCAGCTGGATAGCCTGTGCACCAATTTGAACTATTTTTCTGTTTTGCGTAATAACAATGTCAATTCTGTTCTCTGCTATATCCAAATCAGAGCACTTGTTTCTTTAATAAGAAGTTACGTATTTGTTTTTGTTTAAATATTATTTAGGGCAGGATTTATGCAGTGCGGACCACTTCCTTAAAATACGTATTTTCTGATTCTTGTAGAAACCAGTTGAATCCAGATTTATAGTTACAGACTACAGTCTAATGAATTTTATCTTTTCAATGAATGATTACTCACGAAAGATGAAGATGCCAGATCAATACATTTCAGTGGCCAAGGCTATAATTAGAATGATCTTTCTACTCTTAAAGAAATGAAGAAAGAAGCCATGTGTAGGATTTTGTTCATTTGTTTGTTAATATACTGGTTTCAGTAGATTAGCGCATATCAGATCTCTCTGGCAGCGGTGCCATAGGCGAAAAATTGCCCTTAAAATGTAAGCTACCTATCTTTTCATCCATGGATTGTTCAAAATGCAAAGAGGGGAATTACTATTGCGAAGCCCTAAATGATGTGATGAGGATCCTACTCTTCTCATCAATGCATCACACCAATTCATTTCTTCTCCACGACATTCAAACTGCCAGGGTTTGTATGGACGCTATACAGCAGCAAAAGGAGTGAACACATGATATTTGAACTCATGTCTTCTTGCAGAGTAGGGTATATCTAGGATTGAAAACCATTGCTCTTCTTGCTTATTATGCTATATCTTCAATGAAACTTTGCGTACAGCTGCTGATCTCTAGTCACTACTTATATTTGGCATTGGATTTGCCTTACTTGTTCTGATCTCATTGTCTCCTCCAAATATCTGTTGTTTCATTAACTCGTCTGCTGTTCTAACTTTTAATGCTCTGTCGTTCCAACATTAAATGATGCTGTCCTTGCACAAATACGGTTGTTGTAATGCCAAGTTTGCTTTCTTCTTGCTCTTGACGTTTCCTTCGTTACTACTGCTGTTCAAGATGATCTGCTTTTCTGCTGATTTATTACTTGTTTTCTTTAGAGGTGTGGATAAATATACATTTTCTTTTCATGATGATCATTGCATGTAATGACTTCTTTGAGAAATTATGAATTACCATTATGTTCTATGTGTGAGATGGAACCTCAATTCTATGAAATGGAAAGAAAAGAGAAAGTTGACAATTCTACTTTCTTAAGTAAGAATTATGTACTGGTGTGACCATGATTTGTTAATCTAGAGTTTAGAAATATTTTGGCACACTAATTCCATTACTTCAGTCAGTTTTACTTTGTTAGACTACCTCTAGCTGGGCTGGGTATCCTTCATGTCAGGAAGGATTCTGGGGAAGTGTTAATGCTTCGTGGTAGGGTGGAAACGCAGTCCCACAATATTCTCGCCCTAGCTGACTTTTGTGTTTAGGTTTCTGAAGCATTTTTCAGGAAGGACATTACCAAATAGAGCTATATGCATCTGGTATTCGACATGGTGGTATTTCTTGACTTTGAGGTTTTCCTTTCTTTTTATGAGATAGAAGTTCATAATTGAGGCTAATATTAATCTTTTACTATCTGTCTCGGTAGTTGGTCGAAAAATCTTTTGAGTCATTATCTTGACACGATATTTTATTTTTTCTTAGGACACTCGACATTTCACTCGACTTTGAACAAAGGTATGATTTATCTTTCGACTGTTATGGTCACAATTATATTTCTATTATTCCTAAAATGTAGGGAACTGATTGGTATTAGTCGACTTGAGTAATCGACCATTGACTTGTTGACCGACTTCCTACAATTGTGGATTCTTTTGTTGTGGCTTTTAGTGTTGAGATTTTAGTCTTTACATATGGTATCAGAGCTCTGGGTTCCATACTAGGGCCTTAAGTTCACTATGCTTAGTTGCAACCCATAGTCGCATAAATCGAGAGTTGATTTATGCTTGGTCTAGGAACATAACCGTGGTTCCCTAGATTGACTAGAGTGTCTTTCAAATTCAGTTATCTTGATAGAAAGGATAGGATGTTCCTTGTGTTATGGAAATGGACACTTGAGGGATAATATTTTGTTGTGTAAAATTTCTTGAATATCCCTAGTTGTTCTTGAAACTATGAATTTTGAAACAATTGTGTGTTCTTGGAAACTGTCTACCTATGAGTGGTGTGATTGCTACCTATTGCAAAATGTTAGAAAATATGAAAAATTATGAGGTACATTGTGTGTGGGATACAATTAGAAATTTAATGTCTTTTTCTCTACATTAGTGAAGGAAAGAAAGAAGATACAAATTTTATGAGATATTGCATAGACAAAAAAAAATCGGTTTTGCACTAAAGGTATGAGTGCTTTCCAGAATTTATGATTTGGCTTGTGATAACTATTGGAAATATGTAATTCTTGTAAGGTATATATTTGCAAGTGTTATGAAAGGATTTTTTTTTAATACTAGAAGCTTATGAAATTCTTAGGAAGAAGAATTCAACATGTTTTTAATTGAAACATAAATTCGTAAGAAATTATGAAAATAAATTATTATGTCTTACCTTGCCTGGCATGATATCTCAAAAGAAAAGAGAGAATTAACAATCCATGTGGGTTGGCCTTAGGGGATAAAAAAATTATGTTTAAGGAAATTGAATGTGCTGCTACATGATGATGTAAACTTGAGATTTATGTTCTTGAAGTATGGTCATACTCTTAAGCGTACCTTGGATGCAAGGTGACATGTAGCTTTTGACTCCCTTTTTGTTGCTAGTGTTAGTCACTTTGTAAACATGAATTTGGTTTTCAATTGATGTTTTATGTTGAAATCTAATAAATTTTGGAAGTCGTGAAGGACTAGTTTGAAAATTTTAAGTTTCTCTTGTGACCACCTAGCCACTAATTTTGAGTTTTTCGATCAACTAAGATTTTGTTCACAAATACTCCTTGATTTTTCTTATGACCGATGAGGGTCTGAATTGAAATTTGCAACTTGGAATATTATAATCTTAGGGTGGCTAGAATATGTGTTTTATGTTGCTAGTCCTATGATGTGAAGTGATGTCATCTGTCATGTTCAACGTACAATATTGACAAATTGAAAAGGAGTAGATTGCAAAGAACACACCATCTCTAATCTTGCATTCATATCTTACTTGGAATATGTTTCAACTATTATGAAATGGTCAAATTGAATTGACATCCAAAAGGTTGTGTATATTAGAAATACATTTGATGAAACAATTAATATTGGTTGATATTATTTGATGTGAGTTTTGATGCTATGAGGAGCATTGCATGGATACACAATAAATGATGGAATCCATAGGAAATATATCTTTTTGACATTAATATGATATTAATAACACATGCATGATTGTATTTGAGACCTTACATGAAATTATTATGAGGTGATTGAAATGTATGTATTAGTTGATACATTTGATGAGTGACGAGTAGGTCACCATCTTTTTATGAAAGGGGACAGACTTATTTTGTTATGAAGCACTATTGGTGTTTTTGACAGAATGGTCAACACCTCCTACTTGCATGTGTATCATTTTATTTGACTAGATGGTTCAAATTATGTGATTTCCTATGATGAATGATATTTTTCATGATGAAGGGCATAATTCTTTTGATTAGTTGATTGCTGTATGATTTACATGCTCTGTTTAATGTATAATCACAAGAAAGGAAAAATTATATGAAATGCATGAATTGCATCTTCTTTCATTTTCTGAGTACAGGAATTGGAAACCTTACCTTCAGGTGAGGGGTGCCGAATGTGGAAAAATAGGGAAGGGTAGAAATGAATGTTCCTCTACCTACTAGTGTTCGTTCCTGGTGACAAAAAGATGCTTTGGCCAAAGCTTGTTCGCATATGTTTCATAAATATGCTGCCCATGTTCCATCTCCCTACCACATCCATGATTAGTTCTACTTAGACATATGTGGAAAGTAGATAGTTTCATGGCTGCACCAGATACCCCCTGCCTTTTATTTTGGGCATTGCAGGGTTGGGAATTCTACGAGTAGGTAGAATCCCAAGGAAGTGTAAGGCTTTGTGGATAGAACGGATAGGTGTCCGAGCCACATTCCTATCTTAAGATTTGCAGATGGATGACTGACTGTCCAATGGCATAGGAGACATGGACTTATAGAAGGATGAATGTCCAATTACTTTTAAGTGTCTTATTTTATGATTAACTTTCATGGTTATGTTTTTGGATGCATTTTTATAGATTCATAACATACATTGATGTGTTGATTTTATGTATTGAATTTATATGGTGATGAACTATCATGATTTATTTGGATGCTTATGCTAGATGAAGCACACTTGCAGTACATTGATGAAAATGTGAATACTTATACATATTAAGATGTGAGAATTGTAGGACTTATATTATTCTACAGATGGTAAAAATTTCTTTTAAATATTATTGTGAAAAGATGGGCATGAGAGCCTAGGTCACACAAATGGAAAAATGGATCCTCTAACCTTTTCAGGAGGATGCATGAAAGATTTTCTCACCTAGTAAGTACCACATGTTAGAAGGTACATATGTATGATTTATTTACTGATGATCAAGTTCAGTATTAGAACTTAATTGTTCAACATTTGCAATATTCCAATTATTATCTCTATTCTGGAATATTTACCATTGGAACTTATCTTCTGTAATTGATTGAACTAAAAATATGATAAGTTTCTACATATAAGTATGACAGGAATTTGATATGAAGTACTCAATCCATTGATTATGTCGGTATGATGCCAAGGTATGGTAAGTAGTAAAGGTACGTGTGTGCTCTTTTGTAAATTGAAGGTATTATACAGATTTATGACTTAAAGCATTAGGAAGAAGGAATGCTATGTCTTGTTTATGTTGAAAACATGTACTAATACTTTGATGTTGTTCCTATGTATGCACAGATGGAACAACACATTATGATAGAGGGAGAATATTGTTGGAGAGAGGTAACTCTAACCTTGTAAAACTATAAGGTAGTAATGGAATTCACACACTCACATTTAAAGTGATCTTAAAATGATCTTTGAAATGCAATGTGTTTGTTTCTTTAAGTGTGTTTACTTCAAAAGGTTTGTTTTACAAGAGTGCATGTTGATTTTCTAGAATACATTTGAATGGAATTTTTGAATTCCTTAAACAATTGAATTTAAATCTTGTTGATTCTATGCAAAAATAGAAACTAGTTACATTTCATGGAATATTTTTCAAAATGGAAGATTATTAATCATGTCAAGTTTGTTTTTCTTCATTTTTCCTTCTATGCTTGTAAATCTGGATCAGTGCATCGGGACGATGCATTCTTAAGGAGGGAAGGATGTCACGACCCTTATTTTTCAGTTGAGTTAATTCCCTTGAATCTTGGATTTAGTTACGATAGAGTCTATGAGTTGGCACTCACTTCGTTGGAGAGCCCTAAACCCATGCTCATAGAGGAAGGATTCTTAACTATTGATGCGAGTGTTAAGGAGAACGTGCAAAGACAGGAATCATCTTGCATGATCGATGCTCCTTCTTATTGATTAGTTGGCAGTTAGTTTTCAATTTTTAGTGGGACTTAAATCTCCTTTAATGCATAAGAACTACACAGTTGTTCAGCTAGTTTTACTTCTCTGGGAACGACATGTCCAAACCTGTGGGCTTTAAGTACAAGAGCGGAATGTACTTACTTCTGGAATGGCATCCATTTTTTTAATCACCTCTACTCCCGATGATGAATACATAAGCGTGCATATCAGAACTGTTGGAGATTGGACTTGAGAGATGAGGGGAGTATTGTCAGAGATAATGAAACCACCTCTTACTGGAAAGAGAGGCCTTCGCAGAGCAGACCGTGTCTCACCAGATAACTCAACATTACAGTTTCCAAAGCTTAGGGTCGATGGACCTTACGGAGCTCCAGCCCAAAATTATATAAAAAAAAAATGATGTGATAGGCTTTGGAATCGGGCTACTCCTTTTATTAGTGTACTCAAGGACATTTTAAATAATACCAAGATTTCAGAACAACAATGTAATGAGTGGAGTGGCTCTAAAAGGGAAAAGATCAGGGGTCCCATGTCAAGCAATTTTCAATAAAAATAGAAGCCACGGAACAGATAAGCGTTTCCAGTTACCTTATTTTGCTGTTGTTCTCATTTCATTATCATACTTCTCAGTATTTATGGTCTAAGAAGTTTTTGTAAGTCACATAATGGCTAGGACTGTAAATTCTCATTTCTTCTGCTTATTTCAAACTCCATAGGCCTGTTTAATTTGAACGCTCACCATCCTTTGGGAGATCAAAGGAAAACTTGGATAGGACTATGAGACTCACTGTCCTCAACAATGACCCATGCACTGTCAATCCATATGTTTTCCTCATTGCCTTGAGACTTTATTTTCAAAGCATTCTTTTGTTGTATTCTTTGTGGTTTGTCATTTTTTTTCTAGGATAAGGATGATTTGTGATCATTGTTTTGATCTTGCTCTCTGCTCAATGTTTGTCTGCATTTTTCCTATTGTTAGGATCTGCAAACTGTGTTACCAATGGATAATCCCCTCCGATTCTATCAGCTGGGTAGCCTGTGCACTAATTTGAACTATTTTTCTATTTTGCGTAATAACAATGTCAATTCTGTTCTCTGCTATATCCAAATCAGAGCACTTGCTTCTTTAATAAGAAGTTACGTATTTGCTTTTGTTTAAATATTATTTTGGGCAGTATTTATGCAGTGCGGACCACTTCCTTAAAATACGTATTTTCTGATTCTTGTAGAAACCAGTTGAATCCAGATTTATAGTTACAGACTACAGTCTAATGAATTTTATCTTTTCAATGAATGATTACTCACGAAAGATGAAGATGCCAGATCAATACATTTTAGTGGCCAAGGCTATAATTAGAATGATCTTTCTACTCTTAAAGAAATGAAGAAAGAAGCCATGTGTAGGATTTTGTTCATTTGTTTGTTAATATACTGGTTTCAGTAG